>JAMLFT010010909.1:0-11483 GCA_026544285.1 Pachyrhizus erosus
ATAGCTTAATTTTGAAGTAGAAAATTATAAAATAGATTTAGAAATTTTAAAAATAAATAGAAGTAAAAGAAAAATATTAGAAATAAGAAGATAAAAATTAATATAATAACCTGAATATTTGAAATAAAGATTTCAATTTTATAATTAATATAAAATTAAAATAAATAGATTTATAAAAATGAATCAATATTTGTGTGAAGGAAAACATAGAAATAGGAGGAGAAAAATATAAACTGATTTATAAGATTTTTGGGAAAAATCAGAAATCAAAAATAATAATTTCAGTTAGAAAGAAATTGGAACCCAAGGTTGGGATTTGAACCCAGGCCTTATGAGAGAGGAAAAGAGTTTCCAATTATATTGCTAGGTTCATCGCTGTTAATTAATGAAAATAAATTGTACTTAAACTAACCTTAAAATCCTAAACCGCCATTGAAGTTGTTGAATAAGCTTCTTCTCCTCAAGCTTCCTCACCTACAATGGCTGTCCATAGGCTCTGTCACCCTATGCCTGTCACAGCCTCCTTCACCCATCCTCAACGAATTTAATAATCCAAAAATGGGACGTTGGGATTGTATATATAGGCGAGGAGCCAACGAAGAAGAAGATGGCCACACACAAGAACATTTATTGAAAATTCCCCATAAAACCCAACATCTTTTCTTTGTTTTTCTTCTTAAACAGTTTCGTCTTTGATCTCTATTTTCTTTCTATCCAATTAGCTTAGCGAAAGGATGAAAGAATCGCAATTTAGCTTGGTCACCAGAGTTTTGTTGGAAAAGCTTAAACCCTCACCGAAAATTCAAATTTTAGGTAGGAAGAGTCGTTTATTCTTTATTTTGACTTCACAAATTCATTTTTGAATATGTTCCTTACATATTAGAACTCTAAATTAGTTGAATTGGTGAGGATTTAAGCAAAACCAACTTTGAATTTTTTCATGGCTGCCATTAATTATATCTTTGTAGAATTTTCCAAAGTTTAATTTGATTAGATGATTGCCTTCGTTTAGGAGTTAGAAAGTCTATTAGTATGATAATGAATCATTTACAATACCAAAATTATGAAGATTAAGGAAAATTCAAAATGGGGAAGTATGTGATTAAAATACAAAGTTGAGGAACCTAATCTCTATTTTGGGAACTAAGGAGCACCAAGGCAAGGAAAGGAAGGATAAGATAACAAGGGTGAGAAAAAAATAAGATGAGTAACAAAGAGATAGGGAAGAAAGAATAGGAAGACTGAGAGTGAGAAAGGAGAGAAAGGAGATCAGAAAAAAAAAAAGGGGGGGAGGAAGAAGATGACGAAGAGGGTGAGAATAGTAAAATAGAGGGGTGAGAATAGTAGATTAGGGGGGAATGAGAATAGTAAAAATAAAAACAGAGAAATAATGAAAGTAGGAGAAAGAAATAGGAAAGAAACAATTTAAGAGAGAAAACAAAAATAAATAAACATAATTTTTTTAAGAAAAGACAATTTTACCCTTTTCTTCCTATTCTGATTATAAACATTGATATATTGTTTGAAAATTTTATTTAATCAATGATATTATTATTTCTACATTATACGATGATACTTATGTGTATTTAATATCTCTATTGATACTAGAGAAATCCTTATGTCTTATGAAATTGTCTCAAGTAGACAATAATTGGAAACATAACCCTAGGATAGAAAATGAGATACGAAATTGTGATAGTTTGAGGAGTTTGCTCAAACAAAGGTTGAATGAAAATTGAGTGATGAACAATTAATTGACATGAAAGAAAGTCATCACAAAAATTTTACCTCTAAGCTCAACAACTAGTACTAAAAAAGGAATTTATGAATGGAAATGAGAACAGAAAAATGAATCAAAAACCTAACGAGTGAGAATTAAGAATAGAGATTGCATGGTTGACCACAAAAGGTACCTAAGGAATGTACGCAAGCTTTAATAAGTCCTTGGGGGTAGATAAGGTACTAAGTTGTGAACCATTCGGAGAAAAAAGCGTGTTGCAAAACTAGCTTGGCGTCCTTGACAAAACAAAACATTACCAAGATTCAGTTAAGAGTATCTTAGACTGAGTACTAGGCAAGATATGTAATAACCACCCTTTTTATTCACTTTTAATTTTTAAGAAAATATATCCATGTAACTTTAGCACAAGTAAACTTTTAAAATCTAAATTCGTCAAGGGAATTACAATTTGACATAACATAATATTTCACATAAATTCATTCAGAATATTCTCAATCCTAAATATACAAGGTAGATAAAGTTATAAGTAAAATTACTATTGCATTCTCATAATGTATTTTGTAACCACAACAGGATAATATCAATAATAACTTTCCATATCTAATTTATCTAATTAGATCTTTTAGAAGGATATTCCTCCTACGAAGAATCTTCCCTCCTATCTAGATTGTTCGCTTGAACTGAATTCATGGAGGATTGGGGGGTTGGAGAAGCCCAAGGTCATTGTCGTGTTGTAGGAGTACCAGTGAATGTAGGAGGTGGCATTTGGGATAGAACCACTGATATGTCGAGGTGATGAAATTTCTATGGGAGTACGATATTGGTAGGCCTAAAGGCAAACCGAATGTATCCCATGAATGTATCATCTCCCTAAACTCTATCATATGTCCATCTTCCCTCTAAAGGTACTATGATCATGTGGAATAGTGATTGAAACTCATCTGCCATCTGTGTCTGAAAAATGTGGGGGTTGTAGGAGGGATTCTAACTATCGTAACTCTTATCTTACCATAACATTCCTAATTAAGGATTATACTCAGTTTAAAGCCCTTCGTTCCCTCCAAAACATCTAACTTTGGGAGGACTTACACGAGCGTATCATTAATCATCCAATTTGTAATCTTTGGTTGACAATCAAGGGTACATATCCTGCCTAGTACTCAATCTAGGATACTCTCAACCAAATCTTGATAATGCTTCGCTTTGTCGGGGACGCCAAGCCAGTTTGTGACACCCTCTTTGTAACGTCCTAAATTTTTACTTATGAAACCATACAAACTACTAAAGAGTAAATTTCATTCATTAATTTACAATAATGTACATCTAGCTATACTACTTATACAAAATAAAGGACAATTTAAGATTTGCCTCCCATGTTCTTGGATGGCTCTTCCTCTTCAGAAGATTCTGCTGTGGGAGGTGTCTGGTTGGCCTAGTATCGATATGGGCAGAGGAAGAGGTTTTATTGGAGTTACTAGGTTACCTTCTTTTGGGATGTGAGAGGAGTCAGGGAGGTGATTCAAAGAATCTAGGAGGTACTACTTGAGTTAACATTATTGGGAGGTTTATTTGGCCAGGTGTTGTAGTTGTAAATGGTTCTACAAGGAAGAAAGTAAATCATACATAACCTATATAAGTGTCTAATAGGTACAAATGGTCTCTAGTCCAACGACCACAAAGAGGGGTTATGGATAGATGGACGGGATGGTATTCATCAGATATGTTTTCCTAAAAATGTAAGTTTGATAGTAGTGAGTCACCAAATCCTCATCAAACATATTTAATTGGCGTACCTATAAAACGTTTACTCTCAACTTACCGTGATGTGTCCTATAAATTGATTACTAATGCATTGGGATCCCTCGCTACCGCTTACTACCAACACCTGAGGACTTATGCGAAACGTATTATCTTATCCATAATTTTGTAACTTTTTGGGTGACGATCAAGAATAAATATCTTGAGTTGGTACAAGACTCATATACTCTCTACTAACCTTGGCAATGCTATGCTTTGTCAAGGTTACCAAGCCGGCTCTATGTGACCCCTTGATTCAGGAAGTCCACAAACTTGGTGCCTAAATACCCCTAAGAACTTTCACAGCCTACATACATTCCTCAAGTACCTTCTGTAGTCAACCCATTGCATTTCTCCATTCTTTGATCTCGCACATTTTATTTAACTTTTTCACCTCTCCTTCCTTCGATCAAGTCTCATGGTACAAGATCAAAATAATATCCACAAATAAAAAATTCTTGCTTTATAACAATCATTCAATACCACATGACCAATTCATCCACCATTACTGGCTCTTTTTGGTCAATTTTATACTATAGGGGGATCTTTAAATCAAGGAGACTTATCGAATTTCTTATCTTTCATCACATATTATATTAAGGTTTCAAATATAAGTTTCTTTTCATGGTGAAGTTAAATATATCTAATAGGACAACATATTAACATGTTTATTTGAAAGTTTGTTTAATAATTTCACATGTATTAAAGTTGTACAAAAGGGTATTTAGTAATTTTATAGAAGAAAGTAGTTTAATCATCCTAATTTTATGAAAGAAATCTTCCTCCTAATCTTAAACAAATATTGCATTCTTTTATTTACAAAAGATTTATCTATTTTTACAAATTTCCCTAAATTCACTGACCAAGGGCATTTTGATCATTTTTAGTGAAAATTTAAATATTTGAGAAAATATGTCATTTTTCAAACTTTAAAGATTTGGAGAACTTAGTAATATCAATGTAAGATATCCTGACTAATTTTCCTTGAATTTAAACAATAATACTCAAATTTTTCAAAGGAAGGGTATTTTGATCATTTTTCACAAATCTTTCAATTTTATGTATATTTCTTCCTAAATATGATTTTTTAAATTGAGTATAAGTTTGATCAAATCATTCTTTAAATAGTTTCTAGTCATTCCATGGTCATATTAGATGAATAACACTAAAATTAACATTTTTGAAATTAGGGGTATTTTTGTCATTTTTGTAAAATTTTCAAATTTTGTAAAATTAATACATAATACTTATATCAGGACTTGCTACAACACAAGATAGAACCTCCTTTTTATTTTTTCCTGGCCTAAATAGAAAACATTTAGAAATTATGGCCTAGGGGTATTTTGGCCATTTTCTGCCCTTCAACCTTAGAATAGAGACTTCAATTTTGGTTCCAAAGTCATTTGAAATGTCAATTTCCCTTCTCTTATTAATTTTGGGTTCATCTAATCAACATTCAATCACAAACTCATGGATTTAAACAATATTAATTTAAATTTATAGAAATTCAAGCTTTTGATAGATAACTTAAGCACAAAATTTTTTTGTTCCCGTTCAAGATCAATTTTCCATTTTTCTTGAAATTTGGGTGAATCCTTATCTAGAAAGGTTCGATTCCCTTTCCCTAACCTTAATCTAACTCAAACAGGATAATAACATGAAGAACAGTAGGTGCAATATTCGTCATTTTTCAAAACTTCGAATTTAAAATTCAAAATCAGTTTTGATGAATTCATGGATTTCAACGTGTCAAATTCTCATGAAACCAAATTCCATTACCCTAGAATGATTCTATTAATCGAAATTGTAGAAAGAGTAATTCCTCCTACCCAAATTCAGAATTTTTCGATGAAGGATTTGTAGAATCCAGCGAACGTTCGAATTTGTGATTCCTCGTTGGTTTCTTTGAATTTCTTTAACTAAACTGATGCTTGAGGTATTACAAAGCTTCTATATTGAAATGGAGTGTTTTGGTTGAGGAGAAATGAGAATCGAAGAGAAGAATTCTTTTGTGATTTGAGTTTCAAAGCTCAACCTCTATGGTTTTTTATAGTATTTCCCCCGCCATTCATGGCTTATTTTATTCCTTTAGGCTAGTCGTAGCTGCATTGAGTATCGGGGCTAGGTTGCTAGGCGTAGGCGGACAGTTGCAAGAAGCTTCGAGGCTTGGGAAGGAGCTTGCATCACGATTGGGGACGCAGATGCAGGGGAAAAGGATATAACATTAAATAATTTTAGAATGCCATTGATGAGCCTAATGGTCTCAATGGCAACTTTACTCTTCCTATCTTAATCTCTTATACCTAAAGGGACAAGTTCGAACCCAGCCAACCCCCTTTTCATTTCTCTGCTTTTTACTTTCTGACTCACTTATCTATTTAGCCTACATTTATTAAATAAAACGCTTACATGCTACCTTGAGTGGGGTAGCTTAGTTGGTAGTTAAGCGTGTTTTCCCTTCTTTCTACGTGGCCTTGGGTTCAATTCTCCCCAACATTTTTTCCATTTTCTTTTGCTTTTCCCTTTTTCTTTTTATCATTTCTATTTTTATTTTTAATTTTACTATTTTTGCTTCTAAAAATTTTTCTGAAAATTCCTATAAATCATTTCATAATTTTCTCTACTTATTTTTATACTTTCTAATAGGATAGCTAAAATAAATTTTATAAATTTATTTATTTAGTTTTATTCTTTTTAATTAATTATAAATTCAATCTTTCTTATTCTAAATTCCCAGTTTATTATTTTTGAATTGGTTTTTTCTTAATTTCTCAATTTTAAATATCTTGGGTATTGTATTTGATTTATCACTATAAACTTTATCTAATTATTTTTCTTTTAACTATCATTCAAATTTTTCTTTTTAACTTTCAAAATTCTTATTCTTATTTTTAATAAATTCAAGATCTTTATTTGCTAAAGAAATTATTTTGTGAGTCTAAATCTATATCTCAATAAGTTCTCAATATTTATAAATTCTAATAAATAATATATTTAAAAATTAAAAGTAGGATGTTACACTCTTCATTCTAAGTGGTTTACAAGTTAGCACCTTATCTACCCCCAAGGTCTCACAAGAGCCTACGTACATTCCTCAAGTACCTTTTGTGATCAACCTTTGCATTCCCCATTCTTAGTTCTCACTCATTTAGGGTTTTCAGTTCAATCTACCTTCCTTATTTCATCTGCCAACTCTACTATTCCTTTTGCCTTGCTATTGATGACATACTCAGATATTTTATGAATGGCATCCATCTTTTATCTTTATATTATGGTCATTCTAGATTTGTCATCATTGTTTGAGCATTTCTTAGTTCATCTTTTACCCTATGGTTATTTTGGAAATGTATTGCCTCTTGTGGACAATTATCATGAATTCTTACCTCGCATTAGCAATAGAGGTATGAAATCATATTCACATCATCAATTTAATGCATTGAAAAGCACATTCAATGATCACAACAATCAATATTATACATTATATTCCAATAGCAAGATAGGGGCAAAATGATCATTTTATATTTTTCTTTCAAAATTTATTTCTATCTTTATATTTACGTGAGAGAAGTAAATATAGAAGGTTTTGAATTTCTATTTGTCTTAGATTGGAAAATTTTACTAAAAAGGGGGTATTTTAGTAATTTCTCTTAAGAGGGGTATTTTGATCATTTTATAAAAATTTTGTTCTTTTAAGGATTTTCCCCTCACATTTCTACTCATAAAATTTGATAAGGTTCCTATTATTACAAGTGAGTACTTAGACTATTTTTCTTGATGTTTAGAATGATAAAATAGTGACAAATTTTTGGTTTATAACATAAGGGCATTTTGGTCATTTGGGGTAAAAATTTATTTCTAAAGATTTTTACTTTCAGAAAAATGATAATCATATTCTAGGTTTATATATAAGTTGGTTCTAACCATATTTCCCTTAATTTATTGAATAGAATAGTTTAAAATTACAAGTTTTCATCAATAGGGTACTTTGGTAATTTTTATAAAATAAGATTTAATTTTTACTTTGAAATTTTAAGAAATCTATCTTTAAAACTTGAGTATTGGGCAGAGTTACCTTCTAGAATGATTTTTTGGATTTTTGGTAAGAAAAATCAAATATTTCAAAATTTCAAGGCTAGGGGTATTTCGGTAATTTTTCTACCTCAAGGGCAAAATGATCATTTTGGCCTTCATTAATCTTCTTCCTCAGATAACCAGAGTGTTTATGACTCAAATTCTCAAATTCAAAATTTCAAATTCCCCTTCAAATCTTGAATTGAATATATCTTCACAAATGTTTGATTCCTACACTGTTAGAATCCTTCATAATTCTTTGATAATTGTTTTGAAAATTTTGAAAATTTTGAAACTTTAGAAATAAGAATAGGGTAAAACAAAAATTTGGTTCATACTAGTTTTTCAACTTATTATCAAAATTTTGAGAAATATTGCGATCAAAACTAATCAAACATCATCAAGGAACCTTCCCCTATCTCTAACTGATCCTAAATTAGCAAGAATCATCGGATTGTGTTCTTCGAATTTTCAAACTTGAAGTTTTCGGTTTAGAATCTTTTTTGGAAAATTCTTCCATCTTAGGGTGTTAAACCTTCAATATTTGAAATTTAAACCACATAGAATGATTTTGAGAATCAAATTCAAAGAAAACATAACTCTTCCTACCTATAATGAAGTTTTTTGGTGAGACTTTGATGATGCTCCGGCAATGGCGCCAATTTGTGATTCCTTTAGCTTTCCTCCAAATTTCTTCTACAAGATTGTAGTATAGATGATTTCAAAGCTTTCTGAATTGGAACGAATCACCGAGGATAAGAGATTGAGGAGAATTTCAAAGAGGAATTCACAGTTTTTCTCTCTTTATTTCAAACTCAATTGTGTATTTATAGACCTTCGTTGCTCCTTTTCTTCGTGTTTAAGGATGTGTAGGTTATGGGCGAGTCTAGCTAGGGAGGTCGCAGGGCATGGGCAAGGTGGAATTGTCAGTGCAACGCCATCATAGGGTGAGAAGCTCAAGAAGAAGTTGCGTAAGCAACTTTCATGGCGATTGAGTGTTTTCGAGGAAAGGTTAAGTAGATTTAATTCGCAAGAAATAACAGCAATGGGCCTATCAGTCAAATGGCAATCCCTGCCTCACTTACTCTTCCACCTCAATGTTCTTCTCTTCGAACCTGCCCCACACTCTTTTTGCCTTATGCATTTTATTTTCGTTTTCTTAAGCCCGTGCCTTAAGCCTAATATTGCTTTTAGTTTGTTTTAATGCTACCCTTGTGGGGTAGCTCAGTTGGCACATTCCGGTTCTTTTCTCTTGTCCCTCAAGACTTGGGATCGAATCCCAGTCCACCCTTATAAAATTTTTGTTTCTTTTTCTTCTTTTTCTTTTCTCTGTTTCTTTCAATTTCTATTTTTAATTTTTAAATAATTCTAGTTTTGATTTTTAAATGTTTTCAAAAATCCTATAAATTTATTTATATTTTATTTTTACTATTTTTAAAATTTTTTATTCATTAACATTTATTTTATTTGATAAAACTTATTATTTTAGTTAAAAATATTTATCTATTCATATTTTAATTCCTAAAAATTCATTTTTATTTGCTGAAATTTTTATATTATGACTTCTAATTTTTATTCTTCCCTTCTTTAATTTTTATTTTACTCAAATATTCCAAGAATCTACTTTCTATTAAATTATTATATTATCATTTTTAATCCTTAATTAACTAAAATTTCTTTGTCTCCTTTTTTCTCTTGCATATTATTCACTAGATAATATCTCTTTCATAGAAAATAAATTTCAAAATCCTATTTTAACTAAATTAAAATATGAAAAAGGAAAAGTGGCAAATTTCCAAATTTAAATTTATAGTTATATCAAAAATAGGATGTTACATATATACTCCCAATCGTAGACCTAGAATGTAGACTTTGATTGTTATTAACACGCTCATGTAAGTCCTCTCGAAGATAGTAGTATTGGAGGCTACGAAGGGCCCTATGATAGTTATAAATGATATGTTTGTGTGTGTGTCTAAGGATAGATGACTCATTCCTACAACCCCCTACCTTTCAGATACTAATGGCGGAAGAATTTCATCCTTTGTTTCACCTAACGATCATACCATCGGGAGGAAGATGGACTTATAACCCATTGTTTGGGGACAATACCTTCATTAGGTTTGTGAGATTTACATTTAGGTCCCCTAGTGCCATATCTCCTTGGCAATTTTTTCACATAGACATCTTTATTACCCTAACACAAAAGCTGCCACCCAAATATGCTAGTGTTCCACTTGATACCCTAGCAGCTCCCAAATGTTCTAGTCCCTCTTCAAATCCAAATCCTTCTACAAGCTTCGCCCTATATAGAGCTAATCATCCTAAAGAAGGAAAATAAACTTTAGAGGAAGAAAACTCCTCTAAATGTTTTAAGTAGAGGACCTGGAGGGGATTATAAGTTTAGATTATACCTAGTATGTTAGAATCTCCTTGTTTTGGACAAATGTATAAGAATATTTGTTACTTTGAAATGAAGCTTATATAATTGTATTATTAACCTTATAAGTTTATATTCTACTAAGTTTTTATGTGTTGCATGAATTACATGGTAACAAATAGGTATTCATAAATTGTAACTCCCTAACGAATAAGGTTTAGTAAGTTTCATTTGATTGACTCAAATTTAAAATAAACATTCTTTTGAAATTTAAAATTTTATTTCAACTCAGATAAGTGAAAAAGGGTGTTACTAAAGGAATGATTAAATATGAAATGTTTTATGATTATCTCTAAAAGACATACATCGAAATGATGAACCCTAGGATAGTAGACAAATGATTACTATAAGTATGATAAGTCTCTACGACGAAATGATCCCTCCCGTGTAACGACTGGTTTTTCTTTACTAAGAGAGTAAATTTATATTAACAACTAAACTTTATTAAGCAAAAGACTTATATGTTACATATACGGTTTCAAACTTGCGTTATACAAACGACTTCACAACACAGCAGTTGTTTTCATATTTTACAACAGTTGACTTAACATACTACTGAAAACATAATATAAGTCTAAGCATTGTCTTCCAAGTCCTTTGAAGGGTCTTCTTCCTCAAAAATATCAATACTAGGAGCGGGTCTAGCAGTCTTGAACCTAGCATATCTTGTGGATGAGTTACGAGGACGTCTCCTTCTAAGCTGAGAAGGAAAACTAGGAGGAGACTCCGAAACCCTTGGAGGTTCCACCTGAATTAGAACTATCGGGAGATCAATTTGCCCGTAAGAGGTAGGGGATAAAGGAGCTACATGGAAGAAAGTAAAACGCACATAACCCGTATATGTATACAACTGATATAGTGGATCTTTGGTCCACCTTCCACATAGAGGAGTAACAGACAAATGGAATAGTGGATGAAACTCGTCAGACATCTTTTCTTGAAATGATTAGTGTACGAGTGAATCTTCGATTCTCAAATTCATCTATATAATATTGGTGTTCCGAATTATACAACATATACATAAATGCAGTCATTTCTATACATATAATTATATAATTGTTTTACCTCACTGTATCCTAAGTCAAATGCTATCTGCTATAGGGATCCCTTGCTGCCTCCTTTACACCTTTCCACTAGAGGACTTATGCAATCCTAATCTCGATTCCATTGTTTGCAATATTTTTGGGTGACATTTAGGAGTACATATCTCAAGTTGGTACAAGACTTAGATACTCTTAACTGACTTTGGTAATGTTATGCTTTGTCGGGGTTACCAAGCCGACATTGTAACTCCATAACTCTGACAGTTAACAAACTTGGTGCCTAAACACCCCCAAGGACTTCCACAACCTGCATACATTCCTCCATTCTTGATTTCACACTCGATTTATTTTATCCATCCTTACTTCCATCAATCAAGTCATCTAGGTACCA
>JAMLFT010010911.1:0-11482 GCA_026544285.1 Pachyrhizus erosus
ATATTAGTATTTTAGACAAGAAGTTACTTATTTTATTTGACATCAATTTGATTAATAGTAATATTAATATAAATAATAATAATAATAATGATAATATTATGATATTTAAAAAATAAAAAAGTTATTATTAAATTTTATTATATAAAATGTCTATCTTACTCCTATTATGAGAATAAAAAATTAAATGTTTTAAATTATATATATATATATATATATACTTAAAATTGAACTCAAAATCACAAAAAATTACTTAAATTAAAATAATTTCAAATTATTTGATCTACGTTACAATTAGTAAGTGTGAGGAAAATTAAAATAATCTTTAAATCAATAAATTTTTTTATCATACATCATTAGTTTTCACGTTTATTTATATGATATAAATCAAAATTAAATGATGAGTAAAATTTATTAACAAAAATACAAACTATCTTTATCATTTAAAAAATTTACTGTTGCAGATTATTTAAATTTTTATGCAATTGATACGTATAATTTAAATTTTAAAAATTTTAATAAATTGATATGTGTTTAATGAATATTTTAAAAAGAAATTATTTTGTATATGATATAAATTTTTTTGGTATACCTAACTGAAAAAAAAAAATTGCTTGTATGACACTTCTTAAAATAAATTTCTTTTTCATTTTGTTCAATGTTTCTATCCTTATATATAAAAGTGGATCCCTAAAGCACAACTCTAATGACGATGTTTCCCTTAGATCCATAACAAAATCTAGTTTAAAATAATAGATTTTGCCTTTCTTTTCATTTTATTTGTGGCATAGGGTGAAGTTGAATATTCAATTATATATAAATAGATATCCATGGTCAACATATATCGTTTTCATTCATATTTTATAAAATAATTAATGAGCTAAGAGACTGTTCTCACACAAAAGCGATTTTAAGTTCTGCTTTACAAAAGAAAGACAATTTAAATGCTTTACGTCTATTGGACATTTTAGAGGAAAAAATTTAGCCGACGAAATTTCTAATGAAAGAGCTGCGTTAATGAGTGTGTTTAGTAGCACTTTTCATGTACAAATTGGGTGCATCGACTGGTATAATATTTTTTTAATTTAACTCGGGATATTGATTTAAATTTAAATAAAAAAGATATATATTTTTAGTTTATCATAATTTTTATTTTTATTTTTTAATAATTTTTAATTTCTCATTGTTATGTTTTAGTTTTTAACGTTAACTTCAATTTATAAGTTATACGTAGTTAGTAAAATTTGTGGTTAAAAAATTTTTGTTTAAATTTTTATGTAATTTTTAATTACTGTAAATTTTTATTATAGATTGGAACCATAAAAAATATTAAAAAAATTAAAATTTTAAACACAAGTTTTTTTTTAAATCATTGTAAATATTACAAAAATAAACATTTAGGTTGTCAAAAAATTTGTGCAACAGCTAAAATTTGTCAGAAATTTAAAACAAAAATTTTACACAATTTATACTCATCACATAATTATTTAACAATTAAAATTAAATGTGAGGAACTAAAAAATAAATTAAAATAATTTATAAGGAAATAAAAATAATAATAAAAAATAAAAATAAAAATAAAAAATGAGATATCAAAAATATATTTTTATCTTTTTTTTTTCAAAGATTTGAAAATTTTGCTTACGAGATTTACTAAAAATTATTAACGGATATGTTACTATTGCATGATATGTAAATATATTTTCACATTGGCATTGCCCAATGCTAGATTTTTTTTTATTAGTGATTTAGACATAAATATGATGAGTTCTAAACAATATTTGAGATAAAAATAAAAATTAATAGCGATACGAAACATTATAAAAAAAAAAAGGCAGCTGCAAAAAATTATAATTTAATAGACGTATACCATGGGAGGAAAAAAATTACACTGTTAACTTATTAAAAATGATTTTTATATATTTTTTAAAATATTTACTATAAAAATTGATAAATTTATTATATAATAATTTATAATTAAATGATAGTATAAAAGTCTTTCATATTGCCAATTGTATATACTAAAAAAAAAATATTATATAAAAAAGTTTATGGAAATTTTTTTTTTAGAAAATATGTCTTAAAATTATAGTTTCAATATAATTTTAATATTCAATATTAAATCAAATAATAATAAACTATTTAGCTTTTTTTTTTAAAGAGGAACTATTTGGATTTAACATTGGTATTTGAATTGATTAGGAATTGCGTATAAAACCTTGCCTATATCATCAAGATAGATAATGAATTTGTGAATCTCTTGTTTAATTGGTGTATGACCAATTGAGTCGAAAATAACGGAATAAGTATGAATATTTAATTAAATAATGTAAAATTGCTAAAAATATTCTTTAACTACTAAACTAGTGAAATTTATAAGACTAGTAATTCTTTCTCTAACATATTTATTACCAGTAAGTTCCATTTATATAAAGAATGGATCAACCAAGTTAATAAATATGCTGATTAAAGTTTAAGTAAATTTATTCATAATTTTTTTTTGCTTAATTGGATTATGTTAGTCAATAACAAATATAAAGGATTCAATAACTAACTCACATCGGAAAGGTAAAAGCTAAAGCTTTATCAAAACTTAAAAAAGAACTAGATAGTCCAGAATATATGTAATTCCATGATATGAAAGAAGGAAAAAGATGTATAATGCTTAAAATATTATAATTTTTTAATGAAATACGACAAAATCTATTTTAAGCTAACTTTACAGAAATATATTTACGTAATTTGATGAGGGTTTGAATAACTAATTTATACAAGTTACTTTTTCAATTCACATAAAATTTTATATAGAAACTTATATATAATACTCGTCATAAAGTTACCTCTTAATTTTATTATAATTTTTTTAAAATTATATGTGTGTGCATTTCAAGCCACTAGTTTTTTTACGAGTGGACTAAAAGGTATCAATCATTAAAACCAGGAATAAAGATGAATTTTTTCAATGAATAAGGATCTTTAAAATGAGTTTTGATTATTCTAACAAATTTTTCTATACACATGCATAAGCATGAAACATGCTTAAAAGCCAAACTATCAGCTAAATATGTAGAGTTTTATTAGGATTATTTTTTATGCTTAAGACTATCAACTATACATTTGTATCTGCATAAAATATGTGATATTTGTATCCATTAACATTTCTTACAGAATTTACAATTTGAATTTGGACAAATTTAGTGAGTAGTTTGAAAATGAAACCTAAAAAACTAAAAATATATACTATTTATTTTCGATTTATTCATTTTTTTCTTTCAATTTATACATTAATATCTAAACTATGAAGGCCGGGTTTGAAGTACAGGAAGCTAAACTGAAAGTGGGGATAGAAAAGAAAAAAATAAATAAATTATATAGCTAAACTTAAAATGCAGACATATACAGTTTACACACACAATGCTTTGCTGGGCTAGGCTGGCCCATCAGTGGTATACTTTTGTGCCGGGCCGGTCATATTTTGATCTAAATATTTTCATAATTGTTATTTATATCTTCAAATATTATTAATATATTTTTTATAATTATGTTATAATTATAAATAATTTGGAAATTTAATTATATTTTTATTATTGTAAAAATTTACTTCTTAATCAAAAGAACAATTTTATTGACAAACAAAACATAATTTTAAAGATTTAAATATTTCACATTAATGTGATGAGAACATTTAATGTACTAATGAGATCCATATTTTTATGAGTGTTTTTAAAATCTTATGATTTCATGTTTTTTATTATTATTTTTTAAATAAAATAATAAATATATCAACACATAATAAATATAAAACAATTTAAAGATAATTGGTGTTTCCATTTTTTTAAAATTTAACTTTTAAAAAGTATTATTTAGAATATTAAAATTTTAACATATTAACATTCCCAAAAGTATTTTCTACAATATTAAAATTTTTATATTTTTAAAAATTATTTTATAAAATATGTTAAAATTTTAATATTTTAAAAATTACTTCTCAAAAAATAAATATTTTTTTTAAAATATATATAAAAAAGATATATTAATAACACAAAGATATATAAATAACAATTGCCAAAGTTTTCTAACTTAACTTATGAGTTGCGGGCTGAATAAATTGACCCAAGCAATCATTTTTCTTTTTTCTTTTTCCTAGAAAATCATTTTTCTTTTAAATTCACTTCTCGATTTATTAACAAGAGAAATGATATAATATTAACTTTTAATTATATTCATAATATAAAATAAACATTTTCTTAAAACACTATATTAATATTTTTCTTTGTCTTTCGACCTACCAAAGACAAACAGTGTGATACTAATAAATTTTAGGCTGAATTAAGTTAGACCAAAACAATTTCAAGCTTAAAAATTAATTTTATATGGGACTAATTGGGCGAGCTATCAAACTCAACCTATTTTGGCACCCTACAACGAATCCAACTACTTACCCTGCGTGCATTTAATAGGTAATTTTTAGAGCTACGTGACATGACAAAGTGACTGGTTGACACATATTACCTATCAATTACTCGATTTTATCTTGTATGATAAACACTGCTTAGAAACTTCTCTCCATCACGCGATGAAGAAATTATGCAGATGTACAAGAACTTAACAAAATTTTAGTGTGGTTACTAAGAAAATTTCAGCTTGGACAAATATTTCAAAAGTCAAATCGCCTCATAAGATTGCCCAAAAGTCTACAAATTACAACAAGTTCCACCTATTTTTACCCCTTTAACATGTGATTACACGTTACAAAATAATTTTGTGGCCGCATTTTGGATTCTTGACACTAATTATCAGCTTTTAAAAGTCACATCCAAAACGTGTAAACTCATATCTAAAATATAAAACCAAACACACTATCGATAATTAATAAATTCTTTTATATCAGTGTTCTCTATTGGTCAATAGTAAGTAGAGCATGGGTAACAAACTGAAGAAGGATATTCTAAAAGAGTAAAAAAAGTCCATGACTAGCATGGACGCCAATGGTAATAAATGAAGAAAAAGGTCAGCACAAAGATTTGATGAATCGTCCTATCTATGCTAACAACATTTAAATTTGTATGACTATGCAATGTCAGGAATCAGAAGCTCCCACTAATATGATAACTTGAAAATGGACCACACCTGATATAGAGACACGATGAATTAGCTACTGCTAACTATCACTAAATAAAACTGCACCTTAAAAAATATTTAGAATGCCAATTGAAAAATCTCATCAATCATGAAAAGCCCCAATCAGCCGCCGGTCCTAAACTCCAGATAACATGCTCTCATATGCCCTCCTGCATTTCATGCTTGCATGAACTGTATAGTTCATTACTCAAAACAGAAAAGTTATTAATGCAACACTAAATCTACAACCAAAGGCATTTACATCCATCTAATTATTTATTTTCCTGTCTCCTTGATACATATTCATCAATATGCAGTATGTACAATGTGGGGAAAGTGCTCAGCTACATATCTCCAATACATATAATTTTATTCACGAAAAAGGATTTCAAGAGAAATTGTCATAGTGGTGCTATTATCACGTGATTACAAATTTACAATTGGCTCCATGTAAGGTGATGTGAATCTAGGCATGATGCACCAAGCATTTTCCTTCCTCTCTCTTGAAGATTGTTCCTAGCATTATAAGCTAGTCCTGAATATCTATGGGCCTATGGTCCATTCCAAAGAACATATTGCTATTAGAAATGTTTGTGCATCAAGAAGCACTCACTTGAGAATCCTTGCAATAGAAGCGTGAGTGAGAAAGGTTATAATTTGCTGTCTGAGATCCGGAACCAAGAGCCCTATTAAGGACCACTTGACCAAAATCCATTGTCAGCAGATCTCTCTGGCTTTGCAGTGTGTGTCACATGCTTGTGTGGGACATATCTTGTTCAGGCTCAGGTTATAAATAGAACTTGTAGGATTCTGTTTCAAAATTAATACTAGCACATGGATCCTAAAAGGGATATTGAATTGAAGGTTTAGAATCATCAACAGCACCACAGACATTGATAAGCTTTTGTTGTGGAGTTTTGCAGGAGACATGACTAATTATTTTCATGGACCCATAGAACTGAATTTTCCAGAACTGAGTCTTAAATCTCAAGCGCAATTTTGATGTAGTCAAATTCACTAACATATTCCAAGATGATTGGATAATCTTTATCTTTTCTACAAGCAGGTGAAGCTGAGTAAAATATTAAAAGGACTGAAGAAAGTGAATCAATTCATTCAGAAAAATCCCAATAATAATAATAAAAAACAGATCAATTAATTAGGGCTACCAATCTTGTCGTTCAGCTAATAGGAGCCTAGACTAATGACACTGCCAACAAAATAAAGCTCCAAGCTCCAAACATAACAAGAAGCCTAATGTTTGATAACAACTTTATGTCCTTAAAATGTAAGCAAAACAATTCCAGAAAGAAGTATAATTATAATATTTGACAAGAATGTAGAAAAATTAATAAAATAATCGAGAAATCATTGCCACAAATGACACATGACTAATAGAGAAAAAATAAAGTTTCAGAAAAAAGAAAAGTCAATTACTGCTTAGCTACCTCTCTATGTACTCAGGTGCCCCTTGCTTGAAATTGATACCACCACCTGGCACCAGAGCTGTTCCTTTTCATGCAATGAGTGTTAGAAACATTTTTATATGAACTGAAATGGCCAAGTGTTAGAAACCATGACACGTTACTCTGGTGGTCTCACATAGTTTTAATAAAAAACAGCGTTAGTTCCCACATAGAAGAATTTTAATGAAAAACAGCATTTATATTCCAAACGCTGAGCGCAATGGTCACGACCTTACTCGAACAGGATCTGTTCTATAGGCTCGTACCTGTATCCTAGAGTTCTAAAGAGATAGGAACCTTTGTCTGGCGGATGAACCATGACCGTGTGATCAGAGCGTGATTAGTGGTCTGATGAGCTTGTCTACAGATTGGAGTCACCTGGAGCTGTTGAGGATCGTTTCCAGACGGTTCTACTTGTCGGGGATGGTTTTGTCTGACAGACCAAATTAACCTTTATGGCATCTACTACTTTTGCTCATTTAAAAAGATAAAAAAAAGTACATCACTTATTAGACCTAAAAATGTTCTGCTTGTTAGCCTGTGCCAGAATTGTTGCAAGCTTGGTGAATATGTGGTTTGATGAAATGCACAAGTGGAAACAGTAACCATGCCTCCAAAGACTAATTACTGAGTTTCCTTCTTCAAAGGAGATGAGATCCTTACTCCATGGTGGTCTCATTGCAGTAAGGAGAATGGTACAATGAGATGGTTTAAGAGAAAGTACTTTCGCATTAGTTCAGCAGAGAAAGGCTTTTCGTTCATATCATAACCATTTGAGGCAAGGGAGATGTCACCTTCAAAGGATAAAATGAAATTTAACATTATTCAATTAGAAATTAGAAAATAAATTATTTTTCTCCTTTATATAAGTTCCTATTTATAATTTTTTTTTAAATAATAAAAAATAAATTCTAATTTTACCTAAACTAAAAATAAGATAAATTAAAATACTTATTTCATCTAATTTAAAGATAAAATATAAGATTTTGATTCTAATAAAATAAATAATTCTTAAGATAAGATAAAATATATTTTAATAATAAATATTAATTTTTTTTTTCAATTTCATCAATGCGTAGAAAAGTGATTAATTTTTGTATAGTCTCTAATCCATTTTGTTATGAACATTTCTTAGTCTCCATAATTAAACTTTGTAAATCTTGGTTCATCATCTTAGTTTTAGACCTAATTATGAATTTTTAATAAGTATCTTTGTGTTGGTTTGTTGGGCATTTATCATCAGTTTGTTAAAATGATATTCAAATTATAAGTATGAGATAATTCTTGAATTGGGTTTGAGTTTAGTTAATTTTTTTTAACTTGCATATTCTTTGTTATTAAACTTTGATAAATCTTTTGTTTATTTTAGCTTTCACTTTTGTCCATAAGGTTTCTATCCATTGTAAAAAGTATTTATAATAATTGGGTCTTGACATGTTTGTATCATCCTTTTTCTTTTCAAAGTGATTCGTCGTTAAATCAAGTTTAGTCTCTACATGAAATAAGGATAAGTCAATCAAAATAAAAGTAAGTTTTACTTGGTACTTACCATGAACATCACTCCAATGTTGATTAGGTACAAGAAATTGAGTATAAGAAATCTTGGGGCTTCAAACTTTGATGGTCAAAATTGATTCTTGACCAAAAATAGTGCTACCAATTTTTCAAATTTGTCATTAAAACATACAACTCCTTGTCATAATTAATTAAGATAATTCAATGTTCTTACTACGTTTTTCACTAAAAAAAATACAATTGGTTTAGAGTCTTGCATCAACAAAGCCCTTATTCCAACACCAAAGACATCACATTCAATTTCATAAGTTTTATCAAAATTAAGCAAACAAACTAGAGATGCATTGGTTAATTTATCTTTTAACAAATTAAAAGTTCTTTCATACATATCTCATTTCAAAATAACTTGTTAAGTTCATTCAAATGTGCAGTAATAAAACTAAAGTTCTTTTTTACAAACCTTTTATAAAAAGTCTTAAACCATTACAGTTTCTTATTTCATTTGCATTCTTAATTGTAGGTCACTTTTTGATTTTTTTTATCTTTTTTTTTATCTTGCAAGCTTTTAGAACTTTGATAAGTTATCTAAATATCTAATCTTTTGTAAGGTCCACCAAATTCCTTCATAAGATAATCATTACCTAAAAATAAAAGGTTAAACGAATACAAGATTTTGTATTTCTCCTTTAAAATCACTTCTTCAATTTTCTTGAAAAAATTAATCATAATCAAATAATAGGTTAACATAGAAATAATTGTATTTTTTTTCTCAATTCTTTCTCTTTCATCTCTTTTTCTTTTAATTCTTTTTCTTTCAACTTTTTCTTTTTTATCTCCTTTTCTTTCAACTCTTTTTCTCTTAACTCTTTTGATTTCTCACATTTTTTTCAATTTTTATTTGGTCTTCAAATACTTTCTTTGGAGAAAATGAAACAAATGTAATTTTTTTTCTCATTGTGAACAAAAGAAAACTTTTGTAATTTTTTGTTGAATCCTCTTTGATTTGGTACAAATTTCTTTCTTATGACAACCTTCATTTCTTTCCATGTACAAATATATTTTTCTCGATATTTACGCCTACTACTTATAAATTGATCTTACTAAATACTAGTATAATCAATAAATATAGAAATTGCTAGTTTAATTTTCTCTTCCTCCAAAAAGTAATGATGTTCAAAGACATGTACAATTTTTTATCTCCTTTTAAATATAATTTTGGATCATTCTTACCTTGGAATAATGAGATTTTTATCTTAATATTTTTCAAATGATTGTCTCTTCTTGATCTTTTCTTTTTATAGTGCTCCCATCAAAATTTGTTTTTCCTCCTTTTCAAAAGTGTATCGTCTTAGACTTTTAGATTTAGTTGGTGATTGAAGATTATCCAATTTTGTATTTAAAGTCTTGAATTGATTTTGATTAGCCTTCATGAACAACTTAAGAGCAAAATCTCCTCCACTCATGGTTAAAATGCTGTAAAAAATTTAGTTAGAAAAAAATATTATCCTTACACAATAATTTTTCACATGTTTATACTCAAAATATATTTTAGTCATTGGTGTTTTCACTCAATTTGGTTTTTTTTTTCTCTATTAGTCTCACCACTCTTGCCTTTTACTACTCAATTTTATCTTATGAGCTCTTAATTAATAATCTTTAAGGATGATTTTATAGATCAAGAAAGAGTAGAGAAGGATGATATAATAACTTTAGGAACAAGACAACAAAATAAAGAAAGAATTTAAGATATTTTTTTAAATGAGACAAAATAAGTTTTTTTTACTAATTTTATCTTTCACTTTTGTCTAGAAACCTTCCATCTATTGTAAAAAATATTTGTAATAATGGACTCTTGACATGTTCGTATTGGTGGCATGCCTTTGTCAAGTTTCAACAATATGCTTTTAATGTGCCACCGAACTTGCCAAGAAGCTAAACACAGATCTTGGCATCCTGCACCCTTGGCGATAATCAACAGTGGCCACATTGAAGCAAACATAAATCTTAAATTTCATTAATGCCATAACTAAGAATACTGTAAATCACGACCCAGGATGGGAGGCAAGGAAGTCAGCAATCTTTTGTGCGTTATCCAGCACAAAATTCACTCAAAATTGACACCATAGAAGACAATGACTTGCCAATTGGATCTGGAACCCGAAAATGGAATATCGCATAATCTGCACAAATACATTGAGGCCAAACCATTAAAATGAACTGCAGTAAGTATGCTTGCACTTGTTATAGTGATGCTACACCTGAAAACCACATTTTCAATTTTCCTTTGTTTATCACTTACGCAAGTCGTATTATGTTTTACATAACCCCAAGTCTGTTTACAAAATTATTCACTATTTTAAGGAAAGCCAACATTAAAATTAGCATCTACTAAAAGTTCCTGCAATGCAACTTCAAATGTCAATACAATGAAAGAAATATAATCAAGATAATAATTGCTAAGAATTCAGAGAAGTTGATCAAGTAATCAAGCAATTATCGCAACATAATCATAGCCAGTAGAGAAAAAGAAAATATGGGAAAGAAAAGTGTACAGCTCAGGTACCTGGCTCTGTACTTAGGTGCCGCTTGCTTGAAATGTGTACTGGAATTAGAGTTGATCGTTTTCACACAAAGTTTTGGCCATGTTCTACTGCAGTGTAGATATGGTTCACATTAACTCGCCAAAAGTAATAATCCCTGCGGGCTAGCCCCTGAATGGTGTATTATAATCCTTTAGTGATGGAATGGAGCATAATAAGATCTTTTCAAAGCCTCTAATGAATATTTCTTTTTCTAGAAAAGATCAAGATTTGGGATCAATGCTGCAGCTGTTATGTAGGAAACACCGTGGCGGGAAGATTAGACATGCTTGTGCCATACTCGGATCAATTATCTTAGAAAAAAAGAGATACCTACAAGAGTTGGAGAAATGTCACAACGGACATGAATTAAGTCCCACATCGGGCTTTCTTAATTAAAAACAAGAATTTATATAAACCAACTATTAGGACATTGGTCACGACCTTACTTGAACAGGATCTGTTCTATAGGCTCGTACATCTGTGTCCTTGAGCTTCTAAGGAGACAGGAACCTGCGTCTGGTGGATGAATCATGACAATGTGATCAGAGCGTGATTAACGGCCTGGTAATCTTTCTAAGGAGGAGGGTATTAACCTGGAGGCTGTAGAGGATCGTTCCTTGACAGTTGTAAGTAATTGGGGATGGTCACATGGTTGTCTGACAGACCAATAATTTTTGCTTTTTTGGCTTCAATAGTAACTAGCATTTTGTTGCCGAAAAATAAAGAATTCTTATTTTTTTTAAAAATTTATATTACTGTATTTTTAAATTTTTATTTTAAATTTATAAAATTTTGTCTGAC
>JAMLFT010010912.1:0-11480 GCA_026544285.1 Pachyrhizus erosus
TTATTTCATATTTTTTAATAATTATAATAAAATTTTACTATTTTTTTATTTTTTAGTATCATTAATAATTTATTTTAAAATTTTTACCAATTATAATATTATTTTTATTTTAATAAAATATTATATTTTATTATTATGTTAATATTAATAATTTAATTTTTTTACCAATTATAATATTATTTTTGTATTAATATAATATTACTTACTATTAATATAATATTACTATATTATTTTTTGTTTAATAAAATCTTTACAACTTATTTTTATATCTGATTTTGATTATTTATTTTGTAAGTTTTTGTTTTTAATGATTGTAATATTTTTTTAGTATACTATTATATTAACATTTCTTAGTTCTTATAATATTATTTTAAATTTTTGTTATAATAATAATAATATCTGATTTTGATGATTTATTTTGTAAGTTTTAATGGTTGTAATATCTTTTTTTAGTATACTATTATATTAACATTTCTTAGTTTTTATAATATTATTTTAAACTTTTGCTATTATAATAATAATTTTACATATTTAATTGTAATAATAAAATGCTACGATTGAATTTTTTTTACAAAATTTTAATTTATTGTGTCAAATTTATATTTTTTTTATTCAAAATATTAATTTTTAAATTAGTGTAGAATGATTTGATGTTTATTACAATAATAATTACATGAATTATATATATACTGTAGATGAGGAAGACACTAATATTCAATGTCACCATAATTTTGAATTACAAAAACTCTCTTCACAGCTGTCTATATGAATATCTGAATTTCTGAAGAAAAAAAAATGATAATCTCTCTTAATCAATTGCTTCATCTCATATTCCCTTTTATGTACGGATAAGTGATTTATTTGCATACTCAAAATGTCCAAAAAAATAACTAAATAACAAATCACAAATGAATAGTATTCTATAATGAATAGTAAAAGATAAATTTTTCAATTGCATTGTTTATTAATGACAATATACTGGTAATTTATAAAAAAAATTATCATATTTTCGTTAAAAAAATTTCTTTTGAGCCTTTTGAAATGTAATATTTTTATTAAATTATTATGATAGGTATGTAAGGATATTATTAACTTTTAGGTTTTAATAAAATTACACTTACAAAATTGAATTTTGAATTATTGAAAAAAGTTAAAAGAAAAATATATGCAACAATTTAACACATTCACGTAAACTAGATAAAATAAATAAAAAAATTGACATAATGTTATTCTTCAAAGGAATTCAATGAAAACTTGTAAACATTAATTCAAAAGTTATCTATTTAAATTTACAAAACGACATAATTTATTATGCATGTATCCATTTAATTATAATTTTAATCGTTGATGTTATTATCAATTACTATAACTCTTCAATTCAGAGGAAAGAAATATAAAATAAGTGGTTTTTTATTGGTTAAAAAAATTTAATTACTCTTCATAAACTAATACTAATATCATTTATCAAGTAATTATACTATTTTCTTAATATATTATTAATAAGTAAAATTATTTTTCAAAAGTCTAAAACAAGGGCTTTATTTAATTTACTCACTTTCGACCTACCCTGATTAAATGGGTTAGATGATGGTCTTCTAATCGGGTAGAATTCTTTACGTATCCTCACATGCAATAAATATTAAGAATAGAATTGAGTGCAAACAATTTGACGAATTTGATACAGTTGCATTATCCCTTTAGTTATTTTTATTATTTTCTACTCAATTCCGTTAACATATTATATCTCTACAATTTATTTTTTAAGTACTTTAATGTTTATCATCTGTTGGAATTGAATTATAATATTAAAAAATAAAGGATAAGTTATTATTTCTGCTAAATAAATTTCATGTACTTCAATCGTGTTATATATTTACAGTTCAAATAAATTAATATTTAAAGCAGTAACTATTTTAAAATAAACAACACAGAAATAAATAGAATTTATATTAAAAAACCTGTACCTGACTTTATATATGTCATTTTATAATTAGTAACTAATTTAATATAATAGAATAAATTATATTTTAAATTTATGAAATTATATAAGTATTTTATTTTTTTAATTATTATAATAATATCTTTTATAAAGATATTAGTGTTAAGTATAAAAGAGTATTAATATAATATTTTTAAATATTAAGAGGTGTTAGAATACTATATAAGAGAATGTTAATATAAAATTTTTAAAAATAAAGAGAATCAATGTATGAATAGAAAAAAAATAGTAATATTATGTAAAATTTAAAAAATTTAAAAAGTATAAATGTAATTTGTTCTTTCTAATTTTACCAAATACTTAAAAATTCATCAACTAATTATATTAATAGTTATCAATTATAAAGCTCAATTGTTATTAATGTTATTTAAATTTCTCTCTATACATTTAGAAAAAGAAAATAAAATAATTTAAAATCAAATTATACACTTAACTTTATAACTCTCTTATTTAATTTCTTTAAAAGTTAATTTTCACTTAAAGGATAAACTCTTTATTTTAATATAAATTACATGTATTTTTTATTGAAAACAATTATACTTAAGATTATTAATTAAGTTAAAACAATCTTATATCAATTAATTTTTACACTAAATGATAAAGTTATGTTATTTTATCTTCTTATTTTCTTACCTATAAATATTTATGATTTTTTTTTTTCAAACTACACCTAACTATAAAGTATCCACCAGTTTACTTATTCGTTATCTGTTCTCCTTTAGATGTTTAGAATTGGAAAGACAAATAGACCCAATATGAAAAAAGGCATAATGAAAGAAAGCTATAATCGAACTATTATATGGAAAGAAAGCTTAATAAACAAAGACCAATAAGTGTAGCCCTTATACTTTCTCAATAATATATTTTTATTACTTATAAAAAAAATAAAATAAAGTAGATTAAGCATGTGGAAATAAATTGAAACAACCCTAACAACACATTGCAAAAAAGGAACCTTAAAACATGATGAGGGGGAGAAATGTTCTTAAGGTGTGGAACAATGATATATCGCTGAAATCACAAGAGTTTAGGTATATAGAGGAATAAAAAGAAAAAGAAATAGAACTAAAAAAATTTAAAATTAATATTTACTTAATGTGATATAATATTTTTTATATTTATAATAATAAAATTCAAATATAAAAATATTTACAACAATTCACACACACTCAGCATTACTTAATTAAATGAACTAAATTTCTCTAATAAATGTAAATATAATATGATACAAAAGACAACATACTGATTCTTATTAATACTTGGGTTCTTGATTGTGCTTAAATAAAGAAACAAATCCTTGAGATACTAGAGAAGGCTTAAATATATTTAGTTTAACATTTTCATTTTTAATCTTATTTAATTTCATTTTTAATATCTCATATAATAAAATATATATATTTAGTTTACTTCCAAAACAGAATTTAAGAACTAAAAGATTATTTTATTCTAATTTTTAAATATTAAAAAAATTAAATTTAAATAAGGACTAAAAAATTCATATTATAACAACTAAAAATACATTTATTAATAAAATATATTAAATTACTATATATCAAATTAAAATATTAATAATAAAAAATCATCAAATTATACCAATATCAATATTAATATAAAATTTTATACAAATGATTTAGGTAAAGGAAATTAAAAAAAATAGTAAATTTTAAGATAGAATTATCAAATTAAAAGTTATTAAATAATGTAATATAACCATAGATAAGAATTACACTGATAAAATATGATTCCTCCCCATTAATAAATCTTTTTCATATATTCTATTATCCTATTTCTAAAACAAAAAGAAGAGAAAAGAAAAAAGAAATATTTATTGAACTTGAATTTTGAACAAATTAAAGACGCACTATTACACTAAAAAATATGTGTAAGGAATCACTCATCGTGCATAGTAAAAGCCAACACAGTAAAGGAAAAAGAAAATGCTAATCCTCGTTATGCATTGGTAAAATATAAATTAATTAATCCAAGATAAAAAAAAGTTTATTTTATATAATTTTTTGTTACAAATTCTTTTATCAACATCAAGTGATCATCTAGTGAACATGAAAGTTTCCGATGTATTCACATTTAATCTCTAATAATATTTTGAATAAAATTGTTTTTGAAGAAAAATATTTGTAAGGGAACAAGAAAAATCTAATAATATGGGCATAAAGAAGTTTTTTTTTTTTAAATAAATATAACTGTAAATATCTAAAAAGAACAATAATGTGTCATGATAAAAAAAAGACCAGACATAATTAAAAGTGTAGAACCCCTAATTAATACAAGACCTGATGTATAAACTAAGAATGAGAAGGTTTGGGACGTAATCTAAGTTTCATGGATGTGAGGTGACAAACAATGAAATTGCATAATTTGGGATAGAGGTTTGGAGGCTTAAGTAAGTATAAGTAAACCCTAAAAGAAGATTGTCCAGGATCTAGGAGATTGGTTTATCCTTTGATAGTCATGAGAACAAAAATATGGGGAATTAATTAATAATGGTCCAATACAAATCAAGAGATATTTGCCAAATCTATGCACACAAAAGAAATGGGCACCAGCACGATGGTAGCCAAGGTTGGCATGGAAACGGATCTTGGTTGTGTTGCAACTTTATTACGTGTAGATGAAAGGGCCAAGACATGCAGGCGGGTGAGCGTGTGAGTGTGAGCATGACCAGTCGTCAGAAGCATTAGAGAATAGAGAATAGAGATGGAAAAATAATTCAAGGATAGAGGCTATTACAACCAATTCAAGATTCTTCGCTGCTTGTCACGTCGTTTACCTAGGTTACCATTATCTTCCACTATGGAAAACTAACATAAAAACTACTACTTAGTTCAGGAACCTCTTATTTTGCATTCAAATTTTGTATCTCAATCCCATGGAAAATGTAATTATACTGCACAAGGTCTTAAAAAAGAGTTATTATTATCATATATTTTTCTTTTTCTTTTTCTTTGATTTCTCTCTGTTTCTCATCATATATTATTTATTACACTTGTTACTCTCTCTCTCTCTTTATTTTCATCTTCTATCTCTCTTCCTTTTACCCATATACCTAAAAATAGAGTATTCCTTCATATTTTTCTAATAAGAAATTATTTGCGACCGTAATTGCAATTAGAATGTTAATTTATTTTAGATCTCTACTGCCACAATTATGGCTACTTAATCGTATTTTCTTTTTGTAATTTCTCATAATATTAAAGATCAGAAGAAAAAAAACTACAATTATAATTTGACAGTAATTTAAAACCTTGACAGTGCATATAGCTAAGGAAATAAACATTCTCTTACGATGAATGTATTAGACAACTGCCTGTCTAGCTTGGTACAAAGAGTAGGTGTTTTTACATATATCTATCTATATATTCAACTTCTCTTACAAGTGACTTGAATCCTATTTTTCTTATCTCTTTTTATGTTTTTCATTATATATCCTTTGTCATATATATGTCAATTTCTCCACCCTTTTTTTTTTTTTTTTTTTTTATGTCTTGGTTCCTTCCACTCGTACACGTTTAACATTTTCCTTTTTGAAAGAGAGAGAAAAGAATTTGTAGATGGGTACTGGTCATCTTTGTACACTTAACAGGGGCTTTCTCTCGAACCAGCCAGCCGGGACAGTTTCCTTGGACCACGCCACTTGCGAGTTGTCTTGTACATCATTTGCACCATTCCTCACTCCACATGTTCTGGGGATTCCAAAGCAAACCTGTTGCATTCCATTTCCACTTTCGTGAAATCTCTCTATCTTTCTCCTCCACCTTCAGAGATGGATATATATGTATATATATATAAGATCAATTTGCTATTTGTCACTGGTCATAATGCAAATGGACGTGTAAACTGTAAATAATAATAATAATAATAATAATAATAATTGGAGGGAGCTATGTGGCAAGACAAAATAAAACAACCTTGCTCCTGCAGAGTGCACTGACAAATCAAAGCATGCATATGCTCTTAACTATATGTCAAATCGTACAACTCCCGAGCATGGTTTTCTGATCGACGCGTCTTCTTCTACAAATCTCAACAAATGAGTTTCACTTTCAAACAACACGATAAAACACTTGCACGCATTTGATTAGATAAAAATGTGGTTTAATTAGCAATTTTTATAAGTTGTGGAACGGTATTTAATTTGATCACCGTAACTAGAAAATAGTTACCATAGAATGTGCAATATTGGAATTAATTCGTAGCTCAAATAATCCCATCGATTGATTTTGTCTCGAAATCTTGACGTGGCTGGCAAATAACCAAATCGGTTAGTTCCTTTTGCCCTTTATCTCATCTTTTATATTCCTAGCTCTAGAGCCTAGATATGAAGAATCCATGATAATAATGGGGTAGTAGAGTAGGTGGACAGTATCTTAGTCTACAATATAATGTATCTTTCATGAAGTCTTAAATTTCTCTTATAAATTTTTATATTCTTTGAGTGCTTGTGTACGAATTAGAGGTAGCTAGCTAGGGGAACTTTTTATTGGATGAAAAGGAAGTGACCATTTATCATGCAAGCTCCATTAATGCCTTAAAGTTAGAGAGTAGTACTGTGTGGTAGCAATAAGGTCAATTGGGCAATGATGGTAATTCTAATTTAACATACCTAGATACTAGCTGGCTAGAACAATATTTCATGAAAGTATACGCCTAAATTGACTCCTAGCTCTTCCATTTTACCATAACATAGCCATCTGACTGAGACAGTAGTGAAAGTCTAGCCTCCTCGTTTCATAGTGTTTGGTTGAAGGGGGAGACTCCAACTCAGTAGGGGGGGTATAAGGGAGTCACTTTTGTTGGTGATATTGACCCCATATTCTTGGAATATCAATGGATACCGGTGGAATCTTCCTTGACTCAAGAAAGAGGCCAGGAGCACATAAGAACAACATATCCCTTGGAACATGATTGGCATGTGTTTGTCACTTGGATTTCCTTTCAATTCTTTGATCTTAGTAGGTGGGAAATGATATGGGATCCACCATGCTTAGTGGAAACCTTTAATTCTGTACTTACTTTACTAGTCATGCATTCATCCTCAACTTCTTGGACGTTTCTTCCAATTCCAGTATGCATCTTTTACTTTCATTCACACAGCAATTAATTCCTCCATGTGACTCTATCCAATTGCAAATGCATTGCTTCCCACTACTTACGTTAAGAGCCATAGCCCAAGCACAAAATGGCCTTCGCCTCTAAATAACCATTCTCATTCGTTAGTGCTGCGGCCTTTATGAATCCAATAAGAAAAGATTGGGCTTCAAAAAACTGTACTAATGGTTGGCCTAAAACTAGATCTGTAAGAACTCACTTCCAACCCCATTGGATCGACCCATATCGAGAACAAGACACGGTACAATGTGAAGTGGTCCATAAGGAAATACTATGTGGATGGTTTAGGGGATGTTATTCACACTCCCACGCTTTTTTTATTTTTTTATAATACCTAATGGCCCGTTTGGGATAATTACATATTTTTGTTTTCAAATGTAATTTTAAAAACAAAACATGTTTAACAAAAATAAAGTTGAAATAATTTTTAACTCAATTTCAAATTTTATTTGTATTTATTTTTAAAATTAAGAAAAAAGACTTTATAAATTTGATTTTTAATTTTAAAAAACATAGTCAAACTACCTTTGATAGTAACCTTTCCTATTGTCAACACCATTACTATCCCACATCTTTTACTTCTCCAACTTTCTCATATCTAGCCCCATGTTACATGCCCATATGCTTGAGAAGGTGCTACAACAATTTGAGCATGTATAGGGATCCTTTGTTTGCTACTTAACCATTATCCCACTATCAAGATACGTGATAAGTAATACATTAAGCCAATTGCCCATATTTTCAACATCGATAGCAAAAGAACGCATGTGTCTTAGGGTTTTTCATGGGCCTCTATGGATGGCTACTTGGAATGGTTTCATCATGTTTGTCATCCATACATCATTTGCCCAACAAAGAGATATCCTCTACATAGCCCTTCAGTGTACCTACATAACACCTTGGAGGCATCTAAGTAGAGTTTTCTTCAAGTGACTCTCATGATTGTTAAGTAACAAATAATTATCCATAATTGTCCACCCTGTCTATTGAATGACATTCAAACCTTCATAGTAGTTATTTATATACTTTTTTTTTGTAGATTTTGTTTAAAAGGATAGCTTCAAATCATGCTTGATTTGAGGATAATTATTGATTATACTAACGATGTGTATATATATATATATATATATATATATATATATATATATATATATATATGTGGACAATTATTAAGACTTGCACAATCAAGCATTGAGCAATATATATATACCAAATGAAGAAGAGAAAGACTTGTAAATAATGTTTTGCATTTTATTTTTTATCTAATATTCACTATTACTATTTTGTATTTCATATTGTTTCATGTTATGTTGACTTATTTCATACAAGTATGTTTACTTATTTCATACAAGTATGTTTACTTATCTTGACTTGTTTAAAACAAAATAAAATTTAAGTACTAATTTAATTAATATTTTTTAAAACTAATCAACTAATTAAAAAGTTATTAAATTTATAATAAAAATAAAATCAAACTACAAAACAACCTTGTGCTTCCATCGTGTATTTGTATATAATACAAAATGAAAACTTGGTTATGTTGTGCTACAAGTTAAATTGAGGGTGAAACTTTTTATAACACACTGAAAACAAGTTTTCATCGTATATTTCAATACAATACACAAGAAAAACTTATTCATATTGTGTTATAAGAAGCTACAATCTTTTAACTTATAACACAATGAAAACAAAATTCTATTGTATATCATATATAATAGAAACATGTTTTTGTCAAAGAGATAAAAAAAGTTGGGGTGCAAGATTAACGGTCAATCCATTTTCCAACTCCATTGGATTGACCTATAGCAAGATCAAACTAAAGTACATTACAAAGTGGTCCATGTGAACAATTAGTTTAAGTTAAAGACTAATAACATTGAAAAATATCCACAACTAACATATTTTCTAACACTCCTATTATTATTAGTTAAAACTTATTGAAATTTACACAATTATATAAATTTCACTTTGTGTTTAATAAGTCTCACACATAACACATATAGTTCCTATAACTTTAACCCAATAATATAATCTAGAGTACGTTTAAGAGTATACAAAAAAAAGTTTTTCACTTTTATTTAATCACAAATTATCATATAAGATAATTTTATTATTTTTATAATAAATACCTTTAAGTCACATTAAAGATTATTTTTGAGTGATTGAAAATAAAAAATTACATTAATAATACATGTCTTTTAACCATATAAGAATATACAATGCTCCATTAGGTCTCAAATACAAAAAAAAATATTGGATATTAGTTTCAAATATATAAAAAAAATTCAACTAATTTTACCTTATTTAATGAGATCATTTATAAAATACTCCTTTATTTAATTGAGATTTTGTTTCTAATATATGCTATTTTTAATATAAAGTATTAAGGAAAAGGTATTATAAAAAATAAGTTTATATTTTAAATGAGATTAATATAATTAAATAATGCTAATTAACTTTCTTATTGATAAGTGTCACTATTTAATACATTTATGTGAGAAAATTTGTGTCTTTTGTGTTTTACTGTTGTGAAAATTACCAATTACTTTTTAATTTGAGACTACTTTTATTAAAATACATGTTTTGAGTCTGGAAACAAAGTGAGATATTTAATCCCAATTTTTATATGAATTTTAGGGAGCCGAGGAGCAAGAAGACATTAAGAAGAATTTCGCTCAAGCGAACTTATCTCGCTTAGCTCCAGCAGAATTCGCCCAAACGACATCGTCTCACCCAAGGAGTCTCGCTCAAGCAAAAATATCTCGCTTGAGTGAAAATGATCCAGAGAGCAAGTGTTTCTCAGTAGAGAATCTCGCTTGAGCGAGATAACCCTTTCTCAATTTTATGTACATTTTCGCTTGAGCAAAAATATCTACCTCAAGCGAAAAGTCACTTAAGTTAGTACTGAGAAAGTTTAAAAATGAGAGAGGGAAACAAAATTAGGTATCTTGGAGTGAAGAAAAGTTATCTTGCAGCAGAGGTGACTACCATGAGCGGCTAACTTTTTCTTCTTTGAGCGATTGAATGTAATCTATTCGAACTCAATTGTATTTTGGTGATGATTATATATTAATTCTCTTTCTTTACATGTTTTTGGTATTTTCGTTTTATTCTTATTGTTGGCTTCTATCTAATCAATAAATCCCTTATTTTTATTCTTATACATGACTAGAAAGTATGTGTAAGAATTAGATCTGAATGGAAATACTTGATATATTGTAATGCTAGGAATAACTGGTTAATTTTCTGAACAACTAAGGAATTAGTGTTTAGCAAATTATGTCTAGAATTTCATGCGTGAGGAATCAGTGTGAATGATTTAGAATGTGGTATCAAGCATAAGTATTGTGAGAATTGTATGTGATTTGAAATACAAAGTGCAAGAGAGTAAGATAGAATACGTTCAATCCCAAATCCCATAATTGAAATTTTAAAAATCAAGTTTTTGTTAAATCATATTCTGATTGTCATAAAGTTATTTTGAAAACCAAATCCCAATTTAAATTAAGTATTTATCCATTGATTTATACTCAGAGAGATTTATAACATAAGAAATTTTACTAAAACTATTCCTTGTGGGTACAACATTCATACTTGAAAAAGTACTATACTATAATTGAATTGGTACACTTGCCGAAGAAGGAAAAAAGTTGACACTTTTTAAGCATATTATTTTTTTCTTATATTAGATGCTTGAGAAAATACATAAGTAGGTGCCTTTTTTTAAAAAAAAAAAGTGGATGCTTTAATTTTATTTTAGGAAATAATAATTGTTTAAATTTTTTATAAAAATATAAAAAAGTAATTATTATTAAAATAAATTAATTCAATAATGATCTGAAAATGACTGCCTATGAGAAATAAATAATATTTACTTTACTAGTACTTTAATCTATAAATTATAATGTCATACACAAAGTTGTAACTTGATGTATATTGAGGTGTATTTTAATTTTAATTTAAATAAAATTTTAGTTTTTACAAAATAGAATGTTTTGATTTTATTTTATTTAGTTCTTATTTTTAAATAATATCATTAATTAATGACATAACAATAATTTTGATGGTTTAATAATTTATCATGTTTTCAAGAACAATTTTATGTAATTTGTTCAGTAAATTATATTTTTAAATCTTTATTCGTTTAAAATAATTAATAATATTAAATTAGTTAATGCAAAATTTAAAAACATAATTAGATTAAAAAATAACATGTAATTATTTTGTTAAATTTTTTAATGATGTAACAAGTTAATAAATTATTAATATTATTATTACACAATTGTTTAATGATTTTTTTTAAAAATAGAGACTAAAAATAAAAAAAAAAAACTTTAAAAATACTAAAATTAAA
>JAMLFT010010913.1:0-11429 GCA_026544285.1 Pachyrhizus erosus
AAAACTTTAACCATTATATAAAGTGACGCAGGAAAATAATTGTAGTTTATAAAAAAAGACTATTTTATTGTTTTTATTTTTTTATTTTTTTTATATGTAAAGATATTATACAAAATTAAATTACAAATATAATTTCTCTTAGAAGTAGTACTTTTACTAAAATTTAATAACGAGCCTGCACATGTTCATTTTTACAGTGATCCAACTCGAGAGAGAAGGTTCATCTTGTAAGATCATCAAACAAATATGCAAAGATAACTTGATCGAAAGCAACGCAGCACAGACAGAGTGTGTTTTGAGAGTTCAGAACAGGCAAGAAACGTTTGCATGCTTTGAGGAGTGTAGGGAAAAGATAAGGACTAAAGCTGAAAGCCCACAAAGTGAGCACCCACGATGCTTGGTTGATGGAAATGAGCTTTTGAGATTTCATGGTACAACTATTGCATGTTCCCTTGGTTTAAATGACTCTTTTACCTTTTGCACCTTAGACCAATGTGGTGTGTGTCAAATTCTGAGGCATGGTTTCTCCGCTAACCAGGAATTTCACGGGGAACTTGGGGTTTCCACCACTTCTACTAGTGAAAAAGCCATCGATTTCATTTGCTCATCCAATCAATCTGTCCAGAGAATGTGTGTTATGATTTGTAGAGTAATAGCTGGGAGAATCCATAATCCTCTACAAGAGATCAAGGAAATGACTGATCCTGTGTTTGATTCTTTGGTAAAGAAAATGAGTGACCAATCAGAGATTGAAGAACTCATTGTTTTAAATCCTAGAGCTGTGCTCCCATGTTTTTTAGTAATCTACAATTTCTGAAACTGATTCAACTAAAGATCAGGCCTGTGCTTTAAATTATTTATTTTTTATGTTTATAAACTTTGAATTGTAGTTTTCAATTAGATTGGAATATGTAATAGTACCGAATTGAGATTGGAGCTTCAATGATAATTATTTGCTGCTACAAACTTTATTTTTTCTATACAAGCAAATCCTTATTAGAAAATAGAGTAAATTAAGAGGTACTCTGATCCTATGCAATGATTTCATTAAGTCATATCAAATTGAAAGATAGAGATTAGAGACATGTTAGAGGTGTATATACAAATCAGAAAATAAAAATTGAATAGTACACATTTTGGGTTTATATTAAGTCCAAAATCTGTTTTTTATTAAATCTAAAACACCATTAAAATTAAAAGAAAGGAAAATGCTTTTGTTTCAGAATTTGTACTTTTACAAAAACTTTTATTACATAGCAACTGGCTTTGATTTCTATCAGATTTTATTTTCTATTTCTAATTTAGAATTCAGCCAAGAATATTGTGCTAGATGCATTCATATTGTGTTTGTGCAAATAGTATCTGTACTATATAGCACTGCTGTAAAAGAAATATTTTAAAACACCTTATTGTTATTCAAAATTTAAATAGAGTAAACTATGATGAGCCAAAATAGACTATGAACAGTAATAAATGTGAAGACGCTCGTATGAAAATAAATGTGAAGAAATTGATTCTTTTACACGACTGCCATGATATGCACCTAGTTAAACATATGAATGGCAACCAAAAAAAGAAAAAACTAATACTTGCTCATAATCGATTATACTGTTTACATAATTAATTATGTTCATTTGTATACATACTTAAGCCTTTATCTGTTGAGAACTCTGATACGGGTCCCACTCTGATATATTACTCCTGTAACATAATGTTATATATATTTGCAAAAATATATTCATTTAAGAATACTGTGACCGACTTAAATTATATTTTTTTTACCGCGAAGAAAATGATTTTTTTTTTTCAATAAAATGAAATAAAAACCATGTTAATAAATTTGTTGTTGAAGAAAAAACCAACTGGCAACTAGTGAGGACTTTGTTTTAACCCTGTCTCCATTGAACACTCAGGCTCAGCAGAGTCCATCACACACACATGATGCGTTCTCAACTTGTGAAATCAAAACGGCGTCGCCGACCACTCAAATCATGGCCCATTACTTTCTCCCCTTTCGCTCGGGCACTTGCTCGCATCTCCTCTCTTTCTACGCCCAAGCGTCCCTCTCAAAACCCTACCCCAACCCTTTCTACTAAGAAATCCCAACCCTCCGACTCTTCCCACGAAGATTTCGATGTAAGAACTCTTATCCCAATCCTAATGTATTCTCACTATATATAAAAGAAAATGTTTCTAATTCAACATTGAACTGGTAAAATTAATCTAACTAATGTGCGTGCTATTCAAGGGAGTTGTCCAAGAAGATTTTTCCCAACCAGAACAGCAGTCCGAGTCTTCCGATGACGACTTCGATGTAAGGCCTCTTTTTCTAACCCTAATGTGTTTTCATTATAATCTGTTTCTAATTTAGCATTTAACTGCTCAAATTAATTGAAATAACGTGCGTGCTGTTTTAGAGAGTTGTTCAAGCAGATTTTTCATTTTTCGATCCCAAACCTAATGATTTTCATGGAGCCAAGACCTTGCTGCAAACCTACCTCGACAATCAGGAATGGGATTTGAGTGGCTTTGTAGACTTGATTTTGGCACAGACCACTGTAGGCACTGTTGTTAAGATAGAGGATGATGAGGATGAAGGACTCTTCGCTCTTGTTACTGCCCTTAATTTATTTAGATACAGGGTAACTCAAGCATCAAATTTGCTTTGTGGCTGGTTTAGCAATAGCATCTCGTTTCTCAAATCTCAACTGTTGTAAATACTTTTGCTAGGAGCATGAATGTATTGCGACGCTTAAGGATTTTTTCCTCCATAAAGCACGCCAAGAGAAGGGTGTTGCCGATCAGTTGGGATTGCTTTTGGGTGAGCAAGCATGTCATGTAGGTCTCCTGATATCGCAGCGCATGGTGAACCTTCCTCCACAGCTTTTGCCACCTCTTTATGATGCCCTTTTTGATGAAGTGTCGTGGGCTACCGAAGATGAGGTTAGATGTGGATAGTATCACATTGGTGAGGGTGTTATTATGCGTTTCTGTTTGACTCCTAGAGATGGTTTTTCTATTTAGAACTTAAATTGTTGTGTTTTGTGTTTAACAGCCAACAGAGGAGCTCCAGAATTCCTTCAAGTTTAAGCATTATATAATACTTAGCAAAATTTACATGGTATTGATCTCTGTTGTAACTCCATTCTATTTATATATTTCTAGCTTATGTGGTTAAGATCATTTGCTTTGGCTCCACTATCAATTTTTCCTGACATTTTACTTTTATTTTGGGTTTTAAAATATAGCTCAAGAATGTAGAACTGAAAAGAAAACGGAGCAATGATAGTGATGAGGCGATAATATATGTAAAGCTTGAGGATGAAATTTTTCACAAGGTATTGATATTTTCTAGCATCATTTTGAATTATTCTGTTTCTGATTACTGATTATTTTCCAAAATAATTTCCAGTTAAGCTCGTGGTCCTTCTGTTTTCCATTGCAAACTCAGCAGCTTGCACCTCATGAGGCAAGTTTTATGTTTCTTCAATCTCAATTACCAGTTTTGTGATGTTCGTATTAACTTGCTGAAAGTTTTTTTTTTTTTTTTTGTCAATTTCTGAATGTAACTTAGAATACATATGGATGCCTCTGTTTGTAGGAGAAATATACACTTCGTTTCTTTACTACTTTGGATCTTGGCAATGTGGTCTCTGTGTGGTTGTGATGTTCATATAAAAGTAGTACTGTGCCCAATACTGACTAGTTAAGTTAGCTTTTTGTTATTCATTTAGCATCAGCTAGCCTAAGTGATAATATATATGACAAATGCTAAATAGTGCCCTAATGGCATTGATTACGGAATAAAAATGAGAAGCTTTTATTAATAAACATTAATGCACTCCCAGCATGATTTCCCATGCACCTCCATTATGATTTCCAATAAAAATTTTCTATTTATTGATTTCTTAACCAGTGTCCTAAGAGCATTGGTTAGAAAAACCCTACAATAACAAGGCAAGGCCCATAGGGTATGATGCCTTATAGAAATTGAGAATCAATTGATGGAGATGCTGAATTTCGGGATTTTATGGCACAGTGCTGGGGTTTATTCTAGTCCTGTAATTCTAGTGAAGAGGACACCATATGGAAAATGTGTATGGATTATTGTGTCCTTAATAGGGTAAACAGTCCATGACAAGTTTCCAATTCCTGTGGTGGATGAATTGCTTGATTAGTTGCACATGGATTCATCTGTATACGAATAGAATTGTCAAATATAGTGATCCAAGAAGACTTGCAAAGAAGCCCAACCAAGTCCCAGGTTTTCAAGAGCATATTTTACAGCAATCCAAGAAGAGTTGCTTTGTTCATCCCCTATATTTAGATTATAAACTCCATCATTGACATGAAGAACTTCACACTAACAAAATTAATATCAAGATATATAAAATCTGTAGAACTTTTTTCCTAATACTTAAGAGACACCAGTAATAAGTCATACTGTTTTATAATTTCTATAATAGGATTGTGTGTTGTGAATTCTCCTTGTTTTTTTGCTGTTCTTCATCTGTTAGTGACTTTCAAGAAAATTTTTATCACTGATAGTTGGCTGCATTATTTATTTGGGCTACTTTGGCACACTGTTCTTTTAAATTTCTTTACTTCTTAGAAGCATTCCTTATCTTCCCTCGTATGTACTTTTGCTTTTATTTTCCTTTCTATTCCTTCTTCTTTTATGGCAGAAAAGCAATGTGCAATTGAATACAAATGACAGGCACAAGCGGAACGGGGGAAGTAGCAAATAGTTTTCCCATCCATCTTTTGGGAGATGGAATCAAAATTTTTACTTCCTTATGTTTAGCAGCAAATACTTTTCTTTTCTTTTCTCTTATATTTTGGGAAGGGGGCTTCTGTTACAGATTGACACATTGGATAGCTCATTGTATCTGAATTTTGTTTCTTGTCTGTTTTTCTTTGGCTGTTGAATCTTAGACATGTTAGTTACCATCAAAGTTGTAGTGCCTTGGTTTAACAGTCAAAGCAATCATATCACATAGAATTTTATTTTTAGTACCACTGGATATGATTGATTGGCTCATATCTCTCCACTGCCACATAATACCACAGGATTAGGTAGGCTACAATAACTTTAAATTTTAATTTGCTTTTTTTTTGGTGATCAAAATGGGCTAAGCCCCAAGAAAACAACAACTAACAACCATTGAAAACAGAATTACAAGCTGTGTCAGCTGCTAAACCCAAAGAAATAAAAGATAGTGCTATATCAAAAACCTTCATGTTCAAACATATAGCCAAACCATGCTTTACAAGATCAATCGCAACCTGATTAGCATCCCTGAAAGCATGCCTCCACACGGGCTTTCCTTCTCCTTTATGAATATTATGGATGGCAATTGTTAAAGCATACAAGGATGATTTCGAGGACATCCATTTGTGATCAAATCTAAAGCTGTCAAAGAGTCAGTATAAATTCTCATATTTCTAAAGCCTTGTTCCTATGCCATCTTGGTCCTATAATAAATCCCCCATAACTCAGACTCAATCACAGTACACCTTTGCAATTTTGCAGCAAAGCCAACTAGAAAAGAACCATCATGGTTCCATACTAACCCTGCATAAACAGCAATGAGGCCATTATTCATAACAGCACCATCACTATTAACAGCAACCTCATCTACATCAGGCCTTTGCCATCTAATGCAACTACTTAAAATCATACCTGCATTCCCTGCCTTCAGATGGTCTTCAACTCTTAGGTTCATACAAATAGACTCTACCAGTGTCCTGACTTCATAATGAGCATATCGTTAGACAAAAAGGCATTTTGGAAAACAGCATTATTACGCCTCCACCAAATTCGTTGCAAGGTTGCACCAAATATAATGTTCCAAGGGACACCCAAAACTTCATCCCTCTTCTCTAGATTATTATGAAAGCTTGTAATCCAATCAGTACAAGAAAAGAAATCTGAACTTGGATTCTGCAGCATCACTTCCCAGGCATTATGTAAATGATGACAGTCACGAAAAACATGGAATACATCTTCCGCTTGAGTGAGACACAAACCACATAAATCAGAACTTGCTATATTCCTCCTAGCAAAATTCGTTAAAGTGCTCCATGACAAGCCTTCCATAGAAAACCTTGAATTTGTTCAGGACCCCTCCACTTCCAAATCGTTTTGAACTCTTTCTTTCTCATACTACTGTCAATCTTATGAATAGACTCATAAACTGAGGTAGTTGAAAAAGCACCATCCTGAGACGGTTTCCAAATCAAGCCATCTGACTCATGCAAACCTCCATTATTGGCCCTCCTCATAATTGTCTCCTGAAAAACTGGCCAAACTTCTCAAATGCCTCACCAAAAATTATTGGCAATATGTCCGAACCACATTTATATTTAACCCGGATGACCATGCTTGCCATGCTGTCAGGTTGAATGCATGATCTCCACGAAGGCATTTTTCATGTCATTAGTTTTCCATAATCCAAGTCCACCTTACTCTTTAGGCTTATAAATATTCTCCCAAGCCACCATATGAATCTTTCTTTGATGGTCCTCCTCACCCCAAATGAACTTCCTATACTTTTTTCCGCCTCCTCACAAATGGATTGAGGCAATGCTTGCAGCACCAACGTTGCCAAAGTTACTCTCCCAGCAAAAGACAGCCTTCTTGCATCCAAGAACTCAACCTTTGATTCACTTTAACCACAATAAATTGGTAAGTATTATTTGACACCCTTTTATGCAAAATAGGCACACCCATAGACTTACCTAAATCCTCAGTCCATTGAATCCCCATAGCTTGGCTTAATTGTTGTTTAGCCCTCCATGTCACTTCTTTGAAAAATACATTCTAGATTTGTCTTTGCTAATATTCTGGCCAGAACTAGTGCAAAATACATCTAAAATATGTTGAATGTGACATGCTCGATATCCGCTTCTGCAAAAAGAATTAGATTGTCTGCAAAGGCCAAGTGAGAAATCTTGGTCCCTCCTCTAGCAATACATATAGACTTCCACACATTTTGATCCACTGCTAAAGACACCATCTGAAACAATCTTTCAATGCACAACACAACTAAATATGGTGAAATCGTATCCCCTTACCTTATCCCTCTACTTGGAGAAAATTCTTCAAGAGCTTCCCCATTCCACAACAATTTCATTCTCGCAGTAGAGATGCACTTTTGAATAACATGGACAATATTATCAGGAAAGCTAATGTCTTTTAAGGTATCCTCGATAAAGGCCCATTTCAATCTATCATAGGCTTTTTCAAGATCTATCTTGATGGCCATCCATCCTCTCTTCCTAGACTTCTTCCTCCTAGAATGAAAAATCTCGAGCCACAATGATGTCATCACCTCTTTGTCTAGTTGCCACAAAACTGCTTTGACAAGGCCCAATAAGCTTCTCCATAACACCTCTAATCCTTTAGTAATAATCTTTGTAATGGTTTTATAAGTCACATTACGAAGACTTATTGGCTGAATAAGCTTCTCCATAACACCTTCGTACTTTTAGTGTTCAAAGTTTGAACGAATAAGGCTTTTCATTACATTTAAGGATTAGATAGGCTAAAAAAATTAAAATTAACACGGAAGACAAACAATTATTTTTAATTCATTTTTTAAGTTGTAATGTAATAATTCAGAATTTTCTTTCGATTATAGTTCCTTGCTAAAATTTGACATTGCAGAAGTGGATAGCAGTCTCTTTTATCAATGATTCTGAACAATCTATTCTTCTTTCTGCCTGTTACAGCTGAGGAATTACAGGTCAATGGGATTAATCATGACTGTTGAAGCAGACAAAGTTCCAACATTTCGTCAAGAATTAGCTTCTTTAATAAACGAAGCCTGAAGACATCCAGAAGGTTCCTGAATATTTTGTTATATAATAGAATCTTAATACTTTCCTGAACATGCATTTTAACGTAGACTGCAGACTGATTTTTTTTCAAGTGTTTGAACTGCCAAATTTTGAAAATTGTTATTTAATTTTCTATTATCCCTTTTGTTCTACGATGACTATTGACACGATATTGAAGGCAACTTTCCCTCTCCTGTTTTAGTCCGTATGCCTTTTTGTTTCTGGGTTTCTCACGTAGTATGCTTTGCGAACCTGCAAAATAGTAGATGCTCAGAGGGAACGCTTTGCAATGAGTACGAATACCATTCTTCATTCAAAACAGGGAAAATTAGTTTAATCAGCTCATCTTGAAGCTGACAGTGACTAGATGAATGTCGGTAAAAATCAAATTAAATAATTTGAAAAATAATCATTTGGTTGAGTGATCAAGCGGTGATGTTATTAGGTAGGGTTTAGGTAGTGCATTAAAATAGTTGTATTCAATTTCTTATAAATGTGGGTAATGACTAATTCTCGTATACTTATTTATTGTGACCTTACATACTTATTTAATGACCTTACATACGCGTGTATGTATGTGTGTTCTTGTGCTTATTATCTACGTTTTTATTGTTTGAATTTTTTATTCATTTATAATAGAAGAAAATTAAATATAAAAATAATTGTAAGTGAAAATTAATTTCTATAAAAGTTAAAAATTAGTTTTTAAATAAGCTAATATGAGAGACAATAAAGATAATGAAACAACTACAAGAATGCATCAACTGTGATCATTACCATTACATGCTAGTACACATAATCGTCTCGTATTAATGTACTGGATAGAATCAACACAATCAGATCGAATTTTGCTGAACCTTCACAAAACTACAATCTTGGTGATGATGTTACTGTTCTCCTTGGAAATACAATGAAATAAATGAACCTCTAATTGAGCCAATTTACAAAATACCTACAATTATATCATATGATGATCAAAGAAACAACAAATCGACCAATGTAATCATAGAAGCACGGGTAATTTAAAAAAAAATAAAAATTGTTCAGTTCAAACTATAGTTGAACCACAACACGCAATAACAACAAATTCATTTTCCTCCCATCATCCACATCATGACTACTACGTTCGAATATACTATAAAATAAACTTCAAACTACTTCATAGAAACGGGGTCAATTAATTAATGCTCACTATACAATGTCAGATGGGATACCCTAAACCACCAAACTGCTTGGTCGGAAACAATCAAATGGATGAATGAAAAATTTTGTAAAATAAAACTTAGTTTTCTAAACCATATCATCCATGTTTTCAATTACTATCCATCTTATTTAAGCAGTGAAAAACAAAACAAGTTCCATTATTACTATCTTCTATTTGTAATATCACTAAGGCTTGACACTGCTCCATGACCATACCTTTTGAGTACTAGCTTATAATGGCATGCATTTAACACTACTCCATCAATATTCCTTGTTATTATTAATATCTTTCATTTGAAAGAATAAAAAATATGTACAAAAATTTACAACTTAGGCACCCTATTCAACGAATTGAATTAAACTTTTTGATACTTCTTGTTATTATTATTGTGAATTGTTTATTCTATTACTTCAAAAGTTGTGATAAACTCTCAAATACCTTAAGTTTGATTTTTACAAAATAAAAAGATATTATATTTATGTTTATATATTTGTATCAATAATATTTACTTAATTTTGTATTTACTGATCAATTTAACTATTTTTAATCTGATTAAAAATATAATATGTTTTTTATGTTAATTTATAAATATATCAGATAATATCCTATTGTTTTATATTATTTATTATTTAATACATTATATAATATTAAAAATATATTTGATTTTTATTACAAAACAATCAAACCAATAAACTATAAATTAGGATACTGGTTAATGAATCAATAAATAGAAAGATTTTATTGAAAATTATATTGAAATTGCATTAGAAATAACTTAACTAGTTACACTTTTTAACCCAAAAAAAATATTATTTTTATCCTTAATTAGTATCTTTAGCACATTAATTAACCTTTTTCTTTCAATAATAACACTGCTTTACTCTTTTTCAATTGTAACTTCTAATTCTTTTTTAATTATCATTGACTGAAATTTGGTATGAAAAGGATTGTCATATAATCTGATATCAAAATTCTTTGGCATGCATATTTTGCTTATTTATCGATAGTCACACTCTCACATACACACATTCAAATAAACCTATTAGGGTAAATACAGTGACGGAAAATTTAAATAAAGTCCTAAGTTCAACTCTCAATTATCTTCAATATATACAAAAATACACATTCAGAATAATTGAGGGTCAACATCTATATTAATTTTTGTTTATCGAAAGACAAAAAAAAAAAAAAACTGTTGTCAATTTATATGTCGGAAGCTAAAATGTTATCGGAGCAATGCATAAAATAAAATGGTTTTGTTAATGTTCATCTTTTAAGTCTGATTTTAAGTGATTAAAATTAAAGAATTATTGAAAGTAAAGTAAAGAAAATAAATAAATAAAAATATTCTGTGTTATATTTTACTCTTTTTTAAAAACAGATAATTTCATTCTAACTTAATAATTATGATACTCTTATATATTTTTATTTAAAATTAAAATTGTTTATACAACACACAAGAAATTTGCTAGTATGAATAATTATTAAAATATTGTAGAATACAGTTTATAAAAGTAAAAAAACAAGGAAGGAAAATAATTCGTTAACAATAAAGTAAAAAAAGTAACAACAAAAAACAAACTTATTGAACCTTAAATTCGGTACTCTTCATTCTAACTGATAAAGCATAAGTAATACTCTTTTGATCTGATTTGGTTTGACTGGATATTTTCCTTAGAATTTTTTTGTTTATTTACGTCAACACCTCATTTTGTTTTAAAGTGTTATATACTTTGGAAATCCCACATTAAAAATGAAGAGAAATGAAAGAAAAAAAAATTGTATTTCATCTCTATATTCAAAGTCGCCTCACACCGAAAAACGAAAGAAACAAAAAATTTATATTTTATCTTTATGTCCAAAGTTTCATGTTAAAAAGAAAAAAAATAAAAATTAATAAACTTATATATAAAAAATATTTTTTATTAAATAATAATATAAAAACTCTTTATATTGGTGATACATATATTCTTTACTGTTAATTTTTATATACAATAATATTTTTTACATTATTAAACAATTAAACAATAGAGAATCATTATATATAAAACTTTTACAATAAGTAAAATATTATAAAAATTAATAAATTTGTCTTATATAATAGTTTATGATTAAAAAAAAATATGAAAAAATATTTACACCGCAATCTAACTGAATTCTTATTTCTATTTGACACAATTATAAGAGTAATTTTTTTCCCTTGTCATCTGACAACCAAAGAGTAATTACACAAAATTTATCAAATTGAATGTAACCTTTACTAATAAAACAAAAAATGTATAAATTATATATTAATAGTGTAAATAATTTTTACGCAGTTAACCAATAAACAATTGTTATATATGATAAATATAAATTTGTCGGTTTTTAAATTTTTATAATA
>JAMLFT010010914.1:0-11478 GCA_026544285.1 Pachyrhizus erosus
TATAAATTTAAAATAATTAATAGTGTAAATTACTTTTATATTATGTACATGTTTTAATTAAATTCAAAATTTTATATTATTAATTAATAAAAATTACTATAAATGTAGTTTTTAAAATAATTAATAGTGTGAACTATTTTTATAATATGGACATATTTTAATAAAATTCTATTAAAAAATTAATCCAATCTTCACGTAGAAAATATTATTTTCTTTCTTTTAAATTTTTAATACATAAAAATATAAATTATAATTTAAAATAAATATCGTGCAAATATTATTAATTTGATATTTAAATATTTTATTTTATTTTTTATGCAATTATTATGTTTGTATATTTAAGTTCTAGGACAAATATATAAAAGCATGTTGGGTGGCAATTATTAAAACATGCAACATTATTTCATCTTACATTTGCTTGAATCCTGAGAAGTTGAGGAACCTTTGTCTCTTATCAATGGCTGCCACGAGACCGGTGCAGTGTTTGTTCCGAAGGGTTTGCAGGGGAAGTAGGACTTTTGGGGTTGCCACAGACGTTAATGCTTCTTCTTCTTCTCAGAGAATCATCGACAAGGAATATGAACACAGTGCTCACAAGTACGTTTCTCTTTCTTTCCTTCTCCCAATCCACCTCATATGTTGCTACGCCTCCAAACACAAGATTTTGATTTCTGGGTTTGTTTTATTTTATTTAGACTCTAATTTTTCTTTGTCCTACTTGGATCAGGTTAAACCTTGGTAGGTTGAATGAGTGATATAAGTTTTTCAATCATTCCTTGGGAATATTTGAAATTGTATAATTAAAAAAAGAAAAAACTAAACTAATCATGTGTAGTAAGCTGAAAGTGCCCTCTAAAAACTGTACTTCAATCATGCTGTTTATTCTGTTTTTTTCATCACCTAAGCATCAAATAAATACCAGCAACACTCTGCCAATTTGGCAAAGATTATGAATTTTTGTTTTGTTTTTTTTTTTAATTTTGTGTCTGGAGCTTCCTTCAAACATTTTCAATAGTAAATAATCTCAGTTGGTTTCTTTCTTCTGAGCATTTTTACAAAGAAAAGGATGATAGGGATTTGCTATTTCTTGGCTGTCAGCTTCTCTGGTTGGTATTGAACATAGCTTTCTTTTGGTTACTTGCATAGGTGCCTTTTTTTCACACTGTTCATTTGTATGGATTGTTTATGGGTTTAATTAATTGTTTTTGGTCAAATATTTAAATGATCTTTCCTGTCTCAAATGCAGTTACCATCCTCTTCCAATTGTATTTTCTCAAGCAAAGGGAACCTCTGTTTGGGATCCAGAGGGAAACAAATATCTTGATTTTCTGTCTGGTTACTCTGCTGTTAATCAGGTACAATTGACTGGATCTTGGTAATTCCCAATGTTCTAGATATGGATTTTTTCTTCAGAATGTCCCCTAATGAATAATGATGCTTATATACATTTTTTTGCTTCCTTTGTGGTGTGAGATTATTACCTTGGCTGGAACCCTTCTACTGTTACTACTACTTTTCCTTTTCTTCTTCCTTGATTTTTAGGATAACAAATGGCGTCATAGTTCTAATAATTAAGTGCTTTCCATTTTGCTTTAGGGACACTGCCATCCTAAAATTCTGAAAGCATTACAAGAACAGGCAGAAAGGCTGACTGTGAGCTCTCGAGCCTTCTACAATGATTGCTTTCCACTCTTTGCTGAGTATGTGACAAACATGTTTGGTTATGATATGGTACTTCCTATGAATACTGGCGCTGAAGGTGTGGAAACAGCTATGAAGTTAGCGCGGAAGTGGGGTTACGAAAAGAAAAGAATTCCTAAAGATGAGGTATAAATATGAGAATTGTGCATGCTAATAGTTGTAATACCATGATATGTTACAATTTTGCAAAAATTTGGGGTCCAACTAAATTTTTGCTTGATACAGGCCCCTGGTACTGATTCAATAGTCATTTTTTTTTAACATTAACTTGTTCTCAAAAACTTATAATTCACATGTTCTGTGTACTATAACAATTTAGATGTTGTCAAATATGTTTACCATTAGAGGCCATGTTGTAGGCTGTGTATCTTAAAATAGATCAACAGAGTGGTTCATTGCACAAAGCTTTGACCGTTAATATAGAAAATACAATTATATAAGGATACATTAAATTGAAACCAGAATACATGACAAATCTAGTTACCTATTAGATTTTTTTTTCTCTGTGGAATACTTAGGTATCTGTTGGAGTTATAAGGTTAGCTTTAAAGGGAGAATGAGAGAGGGAGAGGTCATGGGTTCAAATTCTTCTGCTAACAAAAACTAAGCAACAATTAACATTTGCGATAAAAAAAAAAACTTAGGCATCTGTTGACGTGAACTTTGATAACACTTTGAAGGAATGCATTTTAAGTATGACAGAGGCATCAGGTGACATATTCTTATGAAAGATTTTGCAAACTAGATGCATCTGAGATGTATAGTTCTTTAAGGTTATACTGTAGTCTTCCGGTACAGAGAGAAAATGTTGGAAATTTATTATATCATCCTTTTTTCTGTCTTATATATATAGAAATTTAACTGTTTATATTTATTTATATATTTTCTACTTTTGTTGTCTGGTCTTAATGTCAGTAATTTACTATTAAATTTTACAGCCTGAAAGTTATTTTGCTATATTTGAGCACAAGCATCTGTCCTCTGTTGCTATGTTATTTTGATTGTTCTTTTTATTAGAATCAATTCAATTGTTCTATCATATGAATCTTTCACTCATGGACACTTGTTCCAGGCTATTATTGTTTCATGCTGTGGCTGCTTCAATGGTCGTACACTAGGTGTCATATCTATGAGCTGTGACAATGAAGCTACCCGCGGTTTTGGTCCTTTACTGCCTGGCCATCTTAAAGTCGATTTTGGTGATGCAGAAACCCTTGAAAGAATTTTTAAAGGTTCTGCACTGTGCCATATAATTTTTCCTTTTCATCAATAGTTTGCTTTATCATGACAGATCTTTGAAGTTGTCTCTATGAACTGCAGAAAAAGGAGAACACATAGCTGCATTTATTTTAGAACCTATCCAAGGTGAAGCTGGGGTAAGTTTTATGAAAGTGCATATTTAATAGATTCCCAACACTTATGTGTTGACTGTATTGAGATGCTAAGGAAGTTGCTATATACCCCTCTCTTTCTCTAATCAGTTAACTGATATTAGTAGTTACAGAGAAAACTGATGTTGTATGTTTTCAGTTAGAATTTTTTCTATGTTGCATGCTTTAGTAAAATACATAATGCATATCTAGAATGGAAAACTTCTCCAGCAATTTTGACATTTTCATTTACATGGATAATAAATCTGAAGCTTGCCATAAATTCTTTATTCAATGAAGTCATGTTGTAAAGATAATCTATCAATGTTTAGTTCTATTACTTGCAATACCACACATAGAGCATGCCTAACGGCTTATTTTTAAAAAAAATTCACTTTTTTTATTTATATTCCTTGGGCTTGTGCAATACACTGTTTTTGACATTATGCATTTGTTTCATTGTATGTTTTGGTCCATTCATGCAGGGATGTATTAGTGTCCTTGCAAGAAAGTAAAATATTATGTATGAACTATGATAACCTTGATGATACATAGTTTCTTCTTCTTGGTGACTTTTAAAAGCCAAGTGAACTGACATTTTTTATATATTTTGGGTGTTTTGTCTTTCTTTTTGCCAGTTAATATTTAACAGCCTTTTTTTTCCCTCTAATTTTTATTTTTTATTTTCATTTTATTAATCTGTCAACTGGTTTATTCTACATGGTGTATGATGTTATGAATGATATGTACTTTGTATTGCTAGTTCAAATTCTTTGAATTTGTTTTTTAGGGTGGAAAACTTCTCTGGTATCCCTGTATGTCTCACTCATCCTGTAGGATGGCTATAACATTCTGTAGACATTTTTTATTATGTTTTTTCTTTTCAAAGTATATCATCTTCTCTACATTCTTTTAATATATGATATTTTTCGTTTAAAGGTAATAATTCCTCCAGATGGTTATTTAAAAGCTGTTAGAGATCTTTGCTCCAAATATAACGTCTTGATGGTTGCTGATGAAATACAAACTGGGTTAGCAAGAACAGGGAAGATGCTGGCTTGTGAGTGGGAAGAAGTTCGCCCAGATGTTGTGGTTAGAAATCACCTTTACTTCTTATGTACTGTATATCTGTAGATTCATTTCCAAAACAATGATATAAACATTATCCTGTTGTCATAGGGTTAACAAAATCTATAGGCAACTCTTGTTGCAAATTTGATCACCCTTAATAATTTAGGTCCAGGAACTCTGCCTATGGTTTCATAGCTGGTTCCAAGTCCAAGTAAAGGAGGAGGGGTGTGTTAGGCCATCAGCAGTCAACGTAAAACTAGTTGATATACTAAACAATAATTTTGACTTGACTTGGAACTATTTGGCTAGAAAAAAGCTTGTGCAGTTGATTCCAATAGATATCATACATCCTTTAACCATATGATGTCATTCTTTGGAATACTTATGTTTTTTGTGTTTGACTGATGAATCAGATAATATCATGTTTGGATTAGTTTCTCAATGTTTTCAATAAAAAAGTTACTTCATGACAGAAAATCTTTTGGATATATACTTTTAGTCAAATCTATATAGTTTTTTCTTCCATTCCTATAATTATATATTTCATGAACATGCTTGAATCATAGACAACAGAAGTTGTCATTGCACTTCGCATGCATGGAGTTAGATTTAGATGCATTCAACTGCCTTCCACTTGAAAGGCTTGACCACCCTACTTTGTGTTTTCTTTCAAGAAAATGAGAAATGTATTTATTGCCTCTAGTGCAAAGTGCAAACTCTTTTTTTTGTCACCTTTTTCAAGGTTCTATTTCCTTTTTACTCAGGTACTAGGGAAAGCATTGGGTGGAGGAGTTATACCAGTTAGCGCAGTTCTTGCAGACAAAGATGTGATGCTTTGTATACAACCTGGACAGCATGGAAGGTTTCATTTTATTATAAATTTATAATTTATTTGAATCTGCTACTTGTGTAGCATTTTCTTGCCTATAGTTGTCAAACTTATGAGGTTATGACAGGCATCTGTTTTCATCCTTAAGGCCCTTCATTTGTTAGATCATGTGAAGAGACAGAACTCACCCTTCTGTTGGAACCTGGAATCTTATAATATATAGTTTGTTTTATTTTGGGTTAGGGATCATAGTTCTGTTCAAGTTGATAGGACCATGGGACAAAATTAGACTATTTGCAGAAACTATCTGTGAACAGAACCATTTATATTTCCAAAAACAAACAATTGACCGAGACAATAATTTTTTCTGCTTCATAAAGTCGCATAAGTGATTCTTTGGAGTTTGTAGCTAATGATACTTAGGAACATTGGCTTGGTCATTCATATTGTACTTATGTGGGCTTAGAAGTTCTAATGGTAGGAAGTATCTGAAAATTAAGATAAATATTGTTAGAATATTGGGATTATTATTGTGGCAGGATTTTTATTATGTTCCTATGCAAATTCATATTATGGATGCAAACACCAATGTTCAGGGCAGGAGCTGTAGCATCACCAGCACAGTAAATAGTTGGCTATTTTTTATTTCAATGCTCTTAAAGAAAATATTCGATCGTTCAAGGATTGTAATATCATTTCATATTTGATGGAAGGTCTCCAGGTTAATGAATCAATTCAGCAGGCCTCAGTTTTCTTATTAAACTGAATTCCTCATTTAAGATCTTTCAATTGCTATTTATTTTAAAAATTTTCCATCCTTTGGCTTTGAGTACTCGGGAAATTTTGCTTTCAGTTTTGCATTCATTTCTTTTTTATGTAAATAGTCATTAATTTCATTTTTTACAAAATTCAATGTTATTAAAGTATGAAAGCTAAGATTAATAATGCTTAAGCTTTCTTCGTCTCTGTTATTGTTCACAGTACCTTCGGCGGAAATCCACTGGCCAGTGCTGTTGCAATTGCCTCACTAGAAGTGATAAAAAATGAGAGACTCGTTGAGAGGTATCAAATGCATTGCAAAATCTTATGTTGTCAATATATGCTTATTATAATACAGCCTTGAATGCAAGTCTTTACATGTATAATTTTATTCATTTCATCAAGCAAATGAAAGCTTCGATGCTAAGGCCTGGGTTCTGGTAGTTGAATAACTGTATGAAATATAATCTTATCTTGTGGTAAATTTGTTTATTGATGATTGAGAATTTGACTGCTTGCTTCCTGTACTTTTCAGAGAATGTTACAAATAAATCCCAGGAATTTTTATCAAATCCTGTCGTGTATTTTTTTTTTGGGGCCATGAAATAGTATCATTTTAGGATGTCCTGTGTTAGGGACTTTTATTCATCCAATATATTGAATATTTGCGCTTCCTCCAGTACCTATTTTTTATTCAGATCCTATTCCTCACCCTTCCCAAAAAAAGAAACCACAACTCTTCAGACCTGGCTTGATCATATATTTGTATTTTCAGTCTCTGTATATTTTAATTTTGCTCTATTTATAAGTTTCTGACCATGTTTAGAAAGCTTCATGAGAACATGATATTATAATTTTTTTTTAATCACATAAGTTACAACTGTGTATGAAAAAGAATGTTCATTGTAGACACTAAATAATGTAACAAGTTTTGGAGATCCCAAGGTAAAACTTATTTGCTAAGAAGATTTAAATGTAGGGAATTAATAGTTCTTTCTAAGCTCTTTAACTTTATACTCAGTCCCCTCAAAACTTAAGTTACAGAGATTATATTCATCAATTTATGTTCTAAAACTTTTATTTGGCTTTTTTATTTTTCAGCATCAAGTGTGTTTCTATCTGTGTTGACTTGAATCCATTCAAACTTTAAAGTTTCTAAGTTTCAGTTAGTTCTTTATTAATTTGATTCATTTATTCTTTCTACTGTGAATTTCTCTCTTTGAGAAATTAATATATAAAATCTGCAATTGATGTATTACTATCGAACAGATCTGCTAAAATGGGAGAGGAGCTTATTGGTCAGCTGCTTAAGATTCAACAGCAATACCCAGACTATGTGAAGGAGGTACGAGGAAGAGGATTATTCATTGGAGTGGAGCTTAATAGCAAAAATTTGTTCCCAGTATCAGGCTATGAGCTAAGTGAAAAATTGAAGGATAGAGGAGTCCTTGCCAAGTCAACACATGATGCAATTATCCGCTTTACTCCCCCACTTTGCATAAGGTAAGTTATGAAAACAAGAAGCAATGTCTTTATACCAACTTTTCATTATAATATGTCGAGCAGTTAAAGTTCTGCCTCTTGGAAATTATTAGTTCATATTAGAATAATTATTGGAAATGAAGATAAATTCTACTCAAGCCAGACTAAGATAAATAAATAACAGAAAGACACACATGACAAAACATAAAAAAAAAAGCAAGAAATAATTGGATTAATAAGGTGGTTGAATTGAGGAGGGACGGTGTTGTACACACTCCTAACTATGATCATTAAGTTATTTTCTATTGTTTGTTGATTCAGGCATGGGACAATATTTTTAACTTTGTCGAACAGTTGAAGTATAGTTTTGTCTCACCGTAATACTTAATATTTTGAGTAGTGAAACTAAGTTTTTGTGATTTTTGTCACTCATCACTGTTACAAGTTTCATGATTTTCTTGATCATTCTTGGTTTGTTACAAACTTGCTATTAAATCTTTTGTATTCCATAGACCATCTTCCTCTATTGCTGGTAAAATGAACTTTCGTATATCTTGCTCAATACTCATTCAACACCTCAAAACTATATCATCGATAGATTCCAGAAGGCTTGAAGTGAAATCACTTGGAAGATTTTCATATTTCAAGCTAGTGAAGGCTAAGGTTGTGCAATAAGACTAAATATTTAATCGAAACTTTTCCAAGTGAGAGTATATTAGATAATTAGCACTTCATTATGCTAATATACTCGCCTTGTGTCTTAGGAATATTTTAACAAGCTGCATCTTTGAGAGTACTCGAACAGGCACCAATTTGTAACTTGTTGACATACTTATTTTAAAAATCACGTGTGTGTGTCGTGTCAGTACTAAATTTGGCCTGCTATCAATCATAAACTAATGGGGTAATTTTAAGGCTGAAATATATGTTCATGCTTTGAGATAGATCTTTCTTTTACAATCTAAACCAACACGAGCAAATGCATTATTCTAGTCATGCTTATGAAGATTAATTTATGATTTGTGGAGTTTAGAACAAAGATAAATTACTGTTAATGGTAGATAATAGATAATCTCCTGTCATCTCAAAGGCTTCATGAAGTAAGGACTAGGTTACTTTGTCTTTTTGTCCATTGCATGTGTCTATGGTATGTTGTTCTAGGATGTGACCTAAAGTAATGTTTGCAGTCCGGACGAGATCCAACAAGGTTCCAAGGCCCTGGCTGATGTTCTGGAAATTGATCTACCAAAGTTGCAGAAGACAAAGCCAAAAGATGCTACTCCAGTTGCCTCTAGTGCATGTGATCGTTGTGGTAGAGTCTTGTACGGTTAACCAGATAAACATATATGGATTGCATGTACTTTTTATTTTCCTTGGAAAAAGTATCACATGAAGAATGTTATTCCTTATACATGAACCGCTTATGTTCCAATAATTCGTATATCATGTTATGAAATAAAGATGCCACAGAAACAGTGGACTGGATCTGACCGGATTACCCGTTTAAGTCCATGATATACGGTATAGCTAGCTGTATAAATAAATATATAGGCCGTAGAGAACTCATTGTTTCTATAAATAAATTGTTAAGTTCTCTAGACTTGCCATTCCATCTACCTTATTCTCATCAGTATGTGTTGTTATTTGTTACATTATGGTAAGTCAGTATTTCTTTTCTAGATCTTATACCAATTTTTGTTCTTAAAAAAGGAAGACATCTTAGCTAAGTGTATCTATTGTTGAAGCTGAGTCACTGTCCACAATAAACTTCCGGAATGCCAATACCCAAGCAATTCATAGTTACCTCCTTTATAAATTATGGAACGATATTTTTTAAACAATTAAAGTTGATTAATATAAGGTATAAGGTGTTATTATATATTTTTTAAATAATTAAGAAGATTAATGTAGAATTATAAAAAGTGAGAGTTTGTATAATTTTATGAAATTTTAAGAATAATTAGTATAACTTACGTTTTTTAATAATAATTTAAGTTATTGTTTTAATTTTTGCTTAATCTGTCAAAATTGTTAGGGTGATTATTTTGGATTTTGGAGTTCAACAAAATTTGGGTTAAACTATTGTAGATTGATTGGTTTTAATTAATATTTAAAAATTTTAAATGCAAATATTTTCTTTTGTTCATACAAAAATAGAGTTAGAAAATAATTTTTTAAGAAAAGGTATTTGAACAATAAATTTTATTAATAAGAGAGAAAAAAAGGAGTAAAAAAAGAGAAATATAAGATATAATAAATGATGTGATGAAGAAAAATAGTATCATATAATGTTATTGTATAAATGATGCATCTTTTTTACTGTTTCTATTTATACTCTTTTTTTTTAAAAAAAATTACCTTCATTTTTTTTTCTCCTTCCTACGCTTCTTTGTGAGTGTGTCCCTCATGTTCAATGCTTTACTCGCATTTTTTTTGTGGTTATCTTCGTTGCAATCACTTTGTAAGCCTTTACATCTAAAGCATTGAGGCTTTGTGGAGAGTTAAGAGTTTATGATAACCCATAGGATTTTCATTGTCTTCGTACATCATCACCTTCATGGATTTTTGGTGAATTTCCACTTTATTATCAATTGTGTCCTTTTTATTAACAACACTGATGGCAACACCCACCGCAAGGGCAAGGAAACACCAAAGACTAGCACTTCCCCTTTCAATATTTTTTGTTTTTCTTTTTTCTCATTTTTTTTAGATTTTTTTCTCGTGAAATTATAAAGATAGAACACTGTAGAATGCATGAAATATAGATTTTCTCCCCTTAGTTGATTTTTTGTAAGGTAGATGATGTATATGATTGATTAATACATAGTCAATATCAGATAGTTTGCAATCGTCCAACTAAAGGTTTAAAACTTCTTTAGAGGCAAAGTCACCCATCAACAATCCCTTCCACACAATCAAAACCCTTCTCAAATTCACTAAGGCCATGTTTTACTCTTGACTTAACATCTTGAAATGTAACAAGTATTTTTTCAAGCTCGAAGCTTCGAATCCTTATAAATTGCTTGATGGCCTCGTTAAGCATTGCTCTCTGCTTTTCACAATCACGCATTTTTTCTATAATATCATTAAGTTGTTGATTATACTCATCAATTTTGACAACATTAGAAAAGACGACATTTTAGTCCTTAATTAATGTGAGTCCTTGCTAAAAATACTTGGCCACAACAATGTTAGTCCTTGGGTGTTCTAATGAGTAAGGTCTATTTCTAAGAAAAAACACAATAATAGCAATATTTGAACCACACAAGATGGTTAGCTCATTAACTTTCTTAAACATTTGACACTTTGAGAACGGGATTTGTCTTATGTCGATGTCCTCTATTAGCGTGACCTCAATTATTCAACGACTTATGATTCCTTCAACCGTACCAGCTTTTCATTGATAATTATTAAATTAATAGTTAAAAAATACAAGAGATTAGGAAGAGGGTTTGATTTTTTTATCTACCTTCACACCCCTTATTTATACATTTGAATGAAGTTTCATGTTGAATTTTCAATTTTTAATCCTTTTAATTTATGAACATTGTTTTTACTGAAATATAAAGTATTTAATTATTTTTTCAACTTTACAAATAAATATTTTTGGGTTGAATTTTTCTTTGGTTTCAATTCACTGGAAGTTAATACTAAATACATGAGAATGATAGATTTATTGGAAAATCAAAAATCTAAATTATATCTTTATTAGGTATCATTATAAATGTTGTCATTGTCACAACATAAATTCTTTCTATTACTTCTCAAAGTCATCCAAAGTATATATTTAAGTTCATCATATTTTTTTATTAGAACAATAAAATACATTTGATATTTGTAAAGATAATACATTCACTAGTAAAGTACTAAAATTAAATCTTATGATGATGATCCATCTGTTTATTAGATAATGTCAAATCCATAAAAAAATCAAGTTGATCCAAATGAATTAATATATTTTATAAATGAAAAGTATTGCATATATTTAAGTGCTGTACAAGATAAATTATAAAATAAATAATATTTTTATTATTTTAAAAAATAAAATTTAAAAGAATAATAAGAAATAAATATATATTTATAAAAGTTAATATGACATGACAATAGAATTTTATTTTAGTTTATTGTCATTTTTTGAATAATTTAATTTCTCATATTTAAGCATCCTCTAAACTATAAATCATTTATAAAACTAACAAAATTTTTAAATTCAATATTTTTAAGAGATTACTTGTTACTCTTATTTATTGTCATCACAAACAAAAG
>JAMLFT010010915.1:0-11477 GCA_026544285.1 Pachyrhizus erosus
AATAAATTTTAATTAATAAAAAATGATTAAAATAATATTAAAATATTATTTTTAAACTTAAATACAAGATAAGTAACATTTGATAAAATTAAACATAAATAAATTTTAACTATTATCATCTATATATTATTAAAGCTACTCTTTCATGTCATAAATTCATATATAAAAACAAATGCAAAACTTGCAGGGATGAACATACTAACTTACAAAATATCATTCAGTGCCGAAATAATTCTATGCCAATGCAGGGTTGTCGCTGGAACACTGTATCCGTTAATAAAGATGGAGAAAATAAATGGGGAACAAAGCATGAAAAGATAGAACGGTGAGTGGGACTCTTTTGGGGTCTACTGTTGTAGCTGTCAATTTGTTTGCTTGCTCAGCCCATGGGATGCATAGCTCACTCCCTGCCTATTTTATTTTTGAAAAAAAAAGGTTTAATTTTGATATTTTAGCATAAAGAAATTTATTTTTTATCAATCAATTAAATATTATTTTCAAAATAACTATTGAAAAACTTAAAGAATCTTAATTATATAATAATCACAATTAATTTTCTGTATAAAAATTATATTATTAATATGTTACAATTATATATTAATCTCTTATCATTCAACGTGTAAATCAATTGGTGGATATTTTTTAAACTTAACTAGTGATTTTTATAAAAAAATATTAATCCTTTCAAACTTTTGATTGACAAATTGATTCTTAAATATTTTTTTTATCAACACTTTAGTCCTCATTTATTATCAAATTAGTCACTTAAAAATATTTATCATCACTTTAGTTTTTTATAAAGAATTATATGGAAACAATTGTTTTGGAGTTTTAAGTGACTAATTTAATGACAAATTAATTTATAAGGAACTAATTTAGTGACAAATACTTTACAGGATTAATTCGATGATAGTTTATTTTTTTTCTAAAGCGACCTAGTTTGGTATCTAATTTTTCAAAAAACAAATATTATGATGCATGTAAGAGGAGCTCTTTTTTTTTTTTTTTTACTATTTTGTATTTTTTTAAGTGAACCTATTCTATTTTTATTAATGAGTGACCGGTGATGAGTATGGGCTTGTTTGATTAAGAATTTGGTAGAAGGAATTTTAAACTGTGGAAATTTGTAGCTAAATTGATCTCAACTACAAGATTATATTAAAAAAAATTATTAGAAAGTGTAAGAATTAATTTTTTTTAACTTAAAAATAGATAGGAGGTGGTGAGAGGTTGGGTCATTGAATGGGCTTCCAAAAGAAATTGGCTTAAATTAGCTTGTCTTGTTGTGCAAGTACAAAAGCTTAAGTTGTACTAATGTTAAGTTAATAAGAGGAGGTTGCACTGTCCTTTGAGGGTCTATGCAACAAAATAGCTGAAATCAATTGTCATCTCTTCCAACAGGGCAAGGACCACTTCTACTAGAGACAAGCCAAGTATACGGCCCGGTATAGTTGTGGCATAGCCGATAAGTAGCTAACTCTAATTTGCTGGTTTAAAGGATCAAAATCACACAACATTCCAATCAACCACTGTTATAAGTTAATACTCTTTCTCAACACAACAAGTCTAGCCAAATCTGCATAATACACCACTTCCATCTAATTTGATTGGCTTTAACACCTAAATATAGGATCTATAAAATACATCCCAGTGAATAAAAGTTATCTTATTTTTACATTGAAATATAATAATATTTTTTCTTTGAGAGCAAGTGCCAGAAAATTCAGTTCTTCTCATATTTTTTATAAATACAACTAGTGTCGTTATAGTAAATTAATATTTATTAGTACATTATCGCCTATGACCTTAGTGTCAGATAGCATTTTATTGGTATGTATCTCATGTTCACAGTATCTCAACCGTGCCACAGAGCTACATGTGTGAATTGAGAATTATACTCAGATCAAATCAACTAGACGTCACTCAAAGTCAGCAATTTTTTCTCAAACGCACCATGAAGAATCTTTCTCCCCCTACACCGGCACACAACTGTGTCAATTCGATTGACTCACAATTTTACGTTTTTGAATAAATCTGATTATTCGCCCAGTTTAGTTAGAGAAAGACACAAGAAAAGAAAAATACAACCAGTGGATCTTACAAGTAATCACAGAAATTTTTCTCTGGTATCTTTTTCTTCCTACAATGTCCCTGATAATAGAGTATCTAAATCCCGAGTGAGTAGAGTTTCGTTTCTTAGTGTTGTGTGCACTTATAGTACAATAGTCTGTAATAAACTCTTAATCAAGGAATTAATTTATCTCACCGCTGACCATAAAAGAAGCAACTATTCATAACTGAAACTGAGTGATAACAAATAGTAACAGAAGCAATGGTCAACTATTCAATATTCATTACACAGCTGAACTGGAGGAAGGAACTCAATATATAAATATATATATTGGGAGATTATGGAATGAGTTAAAAAGTGACAAGAGAAGGAACCATCTCATGAATAAGCTTTTCCTACGTAAGATACTGCGAGTGCTAACCAGTGCAATGGAAATATCAAACTCTAACCAAATTTACTTTTAGGATTTCTTTTTTGTTATAAATGCCTTCACCAGTCAACCAAAGTGGAAAGGGAAATGTGAACGTCCAGGTCCCACTGTAAAATTACAACAACTCGAATTGTCTTTTACAACGGTGTGTGTTGGAAGCACGATCATTTCACTTTGGTGGCTGCAAGAGGCCAGTGGGTACCATCAATTTGTTTGCATTTTGCCTTTTAAATTTTAACCTTGTTGCGCCCATTCATTCCCCCACTCTCTTTACTCCGTGTCCGTAGAAGATGGAAAGTGGATTACCTTTGCTTAATTGTCTCTTGCAGCAGACTCTCAGAACCATTTGCACTTCTCCCAATTCTTCCACTTCTTCTAAGTGGGTATATGCTGTCTTCTGGAGGATATTACCTCGAAACTTTCCTCCACCAAGGTAAGTAATGGATATACTATAGAATTATAGAATGTACCATCAAACAACAGCTACAAAAAATCAATCAATTATTACCTAATTCAAAAACAATAATCACTTTTTTTGTGACAATTTTTTTTAAAAAGATTACATACAAATTATTCTAACACTAAATTTTAATTTTTCTTACAATAAGTTTCTGTGCTTGGACAGGTTGGTGCTTTAAATGAGAGAGATCTTTGGCTTTATGTTTATGTTTGTAGCCTGATAATCGATGTTTTACAGGTGGGAATTTGGAGGAACTGCTCTTGATCTTTCCAAAGGAAATAAAAGGAACTGGTAATTTTGTATGCAACTATGACAAGCAAATCCATGTCTCGTTTCACTAGTTTATTTTTTACCAACCCAAAGAAGTTTCCTTGGTTAGGATCCTAGTCTGGGAAGATGGATTCTGCGATTTTAATGAATGCGAGCAAAGGAAGAGTGGTAGTGGTTACCTGAATGGTAGATTTGGAGCTGACGTATTCTTCAAAATGTCGCATGAGGTTTACAATTATGGAGAGGGGTGAGCGTCGACATTACCTTTACATTTTCTTGTCAAAAGAATATTCGTTATCTTTTCCTCTGTTTTCCAAAAGTAGCATTGCAAAATTCAAGCGAAGCAAAAGGGACAAAGTAATTCATCCTTTGATCTATATATATCTGCAGACTAGTGGGAAAAGTTGCCGCAGATAATAGTCACAAATGGGTTTACAATGAGAGTCACAGCGAGTGTGAATCTAGCTATATTGCTTCATGGAATGCTTCAGTCGAGCCTGTAAGAGAAGTTATCGTTATAAATAGAAATTATCGTAATTTGTAATATGCTTCTTCACATTTTGCCCCTCTTAACTCTTAATGCTTGACTTTTTTTTTAAATTTTTATGGTACTTGTCTTGATAATACTTAACAGCAACCAAAGGCGTGGGAGTTTCAATTCAATTCAGGCATTCAGGTTGGTAAAAACTCGTTTACAAACTTCACATAAAAAATAGAAAAATCTAATGACTTAAATAATTAATTTCACTTGGTAGAGTATAGTCATAATCGCCGTCAGAGAAGGCGTAGTGCAATTGGGTTCTTTTAACAAGGTACATACATCACTTTCTCACCCCTAATGTTTCTCCATTCTTGCAAAATCTCCATCATTATTAATTAATCCACACGTTCCTCACTCAGGTTGCAGAGGACCTGCATCTGGTGATCAGCATACAAAGGCAATTCAGCTACCTTCAAAGCATACCTGGTGTGTTTGGTATTCAAAGACCATACCTACCCATCCAACATCCGTACATTGTGAAGCCCAGTTTCATAGAAAGCAATGCAATGACTCTATATGATATGGGCTGGAACAACCCTCAGAATGGAGCACCAGGTTCATCTCTTTGTTCAGGTTCTCCTCCTTTACCATTAACAGCCATGCCTTGTAGTTTTGGAGCTTTGTTATCAAAGTTACCATCCGGAATCCCACCCCATAATTCCACTCAAGTCCCCAATGCAGGGACACAAAGCACTATTGAGAGAGTGAAGATTGAAGACTGCGAATTTCATCCTACCCATGATGATCACAAAGGAAAGGTCGGTTCCTTGAACAAGTAGCATGGATTTGGGAGATTAATTAAGTGACAAGAACTTTGACCTTAATGACTCTTAATCATAGTCAATATGTTAAGAAATAGTTAGTTATTTATTTCCTTTCACTTGGCCACAATGTATTGTGGTATGTTTATGGGTGGCCGACAATCTATCAATCATAGCGACCACTGTTACTGTTTCTTTCTGCGCGCATTTATGTAATGATCAATGCAATGCAGACACTATTATCTAGAACAAAACTACAATAAGCTTTGAAACTTTTTCTGAAAAAGATATTGATGCTGCCTAACTCCCTGCTAGAAAGTTAATAGCGCGCAATAATTGAAAAATAAGGAGGAAATAATTTGCAATTAGGATCCATAAATGGTTAATGGTAACAGCTTTTGTGGTGATGATGGATGATCCTATGATGTTGAAGGAAGGATGGGTTTAGAGATTAGAATACCGTGGTGGGGATGGATGGATGGATGGATGGATGGATGGATGGATGGATGGACACGGTGGCCTATCCTTGCAAGTGTGGTGTTCCATCTTGTGGGCCTATGCAGAAAACGAAATGAAACAAGGCAGTGATAATTGAAGTCAGCAACTCAGCCTCAAGCTGCTCTGGGCGACAATTAGTATTTGAGCCCTGGTCCCCCAACACTGTACTGTTTCTTTGACAACTCAACTGTGGGAAAATTACCTTTATGAATTCATGTGTACACAAACTCTCACAGACACACTTTGTTAGATATTCTTGTCAGGAGTTAGGTCCCAAATATTCTGTGACTTAAATTAAACTTTACAATATCTTCTTGTATACAGTGGCTACATAGATTGGTTATTGTAACTATTCAAGGTTAAAGTTTGGTAGAATTTTATGTTGAAAACAAATTATTTTAAAAATAAATTTATATTTGTTAATAATATTTTAAAATTTTATTTTGAAAATATAATTTGGTTTAGATCATCAAATATAATTATTTTTAAAGATACATATTTAAAAAAAATTAAGCTAAATTATATTTTTAATCCTCGTGTATTACAATGGTATAATTTTAACAAATACAATATACAAGCTAAAAATAATATTTGAAGTAAAATTACCTAAAATAATGCTCTAACTATGTTGACTATAGTTATAGATTAATTAATATATTTTTGACAATAAAAAAATATCTTTTTTATTTTAGTGAAAAATAGTAACTTAAATATTCAATGACATCATAAGGTAGAAACTTAATAGTAAATGAAAAAAAAAACCTTAAGTGACTTAATTGAGATGATTAAAATTTAGAAAATTAAAATTACATAATTTTATGTCATATTTAGAAGATTAAAAATATAATTTTATTAAAAAAATAAATTATAAGTCTTATACTTAAAATTGTTGTTATTCATGAGAAAAGCTAAAGTACTTTGTTTAAAATTATTTTTACGTACTTCAAAATTAATACCTTTTACCCTCTAAAAGACGAAATGGCAATGGGAAGAATCACGAAAGAGAATTATAGTCCCTGTTTGATATCCGCATTAAAATAAAAATTGCACTGTATCTAAATCCATACCTGCATAGATAACAAATTTAGTACTTAGTCCTATTATCCACATTTTAGTTAATTTAAACATGATCCCGTGTAGTGCAAGTCGAAATCAAAATCACAATGGACACATTGAATTAAAATTTTAAACTAGATATAAAAATAGCGTCACCGTACCAATGATTGTTTCATTTGGAAAAACATTGGAAGAACACTACGATTTAGAAAAACTAGCTGATAAAAAAAACACGATTTAGAAAAACTAGACTTTAAAAATGAATTTTGGACTTGGAAATTAATTACAAGTAGAAAAATATTGTCACCTTACACTTGAAAATTAACCCCATTTCATTATTATTGTCACATTTTTATTATTGTCATTATTATTATACTCATCACTAATGTTATTATTATCATTATTATTTTTATAATTATTATCATCACTAAAATTATTGTCTTAATTATTATTATTATTGTCATATTATTACCGCATTTTCTTGAATATTGTATTCATTGTCATCATTATATATCTTATACACCATTTTTGTCATCCTTATCATTGCTTTTTATAAAAATAAAATTTCATTTACACATATTTTATATGATTATTTATGAAATTATTTTGTGTGTATCAAATATTAGATAAAATTATTTTTTTACTTATCCTATTTATTTTTATTTTTATCATTAAAAGGATCCTCAAAATCTTTTATTAAGTACCTTAACTTGTAGATAATTTTAATTAGATTCTCGAGAAAAAATTCCAATAGAATTCTATCAATTTGGATGAAGTATTTTTAATTTTTATCAAAATATAAAGACTTATTTAAAATTATCAAATGATTAAGGAACATACTAAATAATTAAACTTGATTCCTAAATTATCTAAAACTTTTTAAATAATTCTTTATACTTTAACAGAGATCAAGAAACATTTTATCAAATTTGATAAAACCTACTCTATTACACGTTTTCAAGAATAAGCATCTATTTATCTTTTAAAAAAAAATATAAGCATCTATTTAAATTTTAAAAATAATTTAAGGACTAAAATATTAATTTAATAAAAAAAATTCCTTTTCTAGTACTTGATATAATAGTAAAATGTGACACTAATTTTCTTTTATTACTCATAAAACATTCCTTATATTATATTTTATGAGTAAGACACAACATATTGATACAGTGAATTGAACACTTGAGAAAAATATAATATACATTACGAGAGCAAAGAATGGATACATAAGTACATAAATACTGATAAATCATCATTTTGTTAGATTATTTACAAAAAAGAATGGATGAAAATTTGTTCATTTATTAGCAACATAAAAAAATATTAACATAACAATTCAATGTGAGTAGATTAAACATAAATGATTAACAATAAAAAAAGAAACACACGTTATAAAGAATTCAGTTAATATTTGTAATCATACTGGTAAAACCAAATGCCCTAAATTCTTTTTTGTAATTGAAATGTTAATTGTGGTTGTAAGAGTGTATGCTATTGCCACTTTTAAACTTTCTTTAATTTATTTATTTTCTATCATTTTTAATTATTTAGATAATTAAATATTTGACTATCTTAGAAGTCTAATTTCTAAATATTATTACTATATAAATTTTACATCGATTAAAAATTATGATAAATTAAGATTATTAACATAAAAAATAATAAATTTACTATACATAGTCATTTATAATTAAAAGATAATGCATAAGAAAATATATTTTACGTTACTAGTACATAAATAAATCCATTATATTACTCGTTGACTACTCAATGAAGCAGTAGACAGTTGCAAACTACCATGTAAATGAAGAACTATATTCCAATATCACTAATTGACCAATCTACAAAAGTATGAAACTAATAATAACCATCATATGTTTGTTGGTTGGGGTTTATAATATAATACATCAACATAAATAGGGTGAAGCGTATGAGAAACCATTAATCCGTGGTGTCCCAATGCCAAGCATTTTATGTGCCATAAGATGAAAGGTAGGAAATGAGTAATAAGTTAGTCATCATTTGCTTAAGGCAAGTGTTGGCTTGGTCACTCCTTGTGGCTAAGCTAATCTTTTGGTAATAAAACGTTTTGCCTTTTCCTAAAAAGAAAAATCATTTGCTTAAGCTAAGTTTATCTTGTTCCTGCTTGTAAACTCCCAGTGGGGTTTAGCTGGAATTTTCTTCATTGCCTTCACTCCAAATGGGTTGTTCTTACTCTGCCATATATACTCAGTTATATATGCATGTGTTCAGTAAGAATACAAACACATTTCAGTAAAGGGAAATTTGGCATCTTAACCATATGACAAGTGGCAGCCTCAGGAGAACCACATTCCCACCCAAAGCAATAATTTCCATTCTCAAAAACACAACAGCAAGTACTGCTTTTAGAACAGCTGTAGTAATTATCACGAACATGTGGTGCCTTCCCCGGTGAAGGAGGATATGGTCCAAGGTTTGGGGGATTTATATTTGTTTTTATCTTTGAACAATCTCAGTATTTGAATTTATATTTGTTTGTCAAAAAATTTTAAGAACACTTACTCACGATTCAACTCATTCTTATGTGTAACCTTTTTATTTCATATTCCATATGTAACAATAATGAACATAAAGTGACTATTCCTAACTTAAAAATTGCTAGATTTGTCTTTGAGCCTATTTATGAAATAATTTTTTATTCATAAAATAGATCTAAATTCTTTAAGAGTCATCAATTTTTAAAAAGTAAAAAAATTAGATAACTCAAATATAAGAAAAACATAGTTTTATTAAAAATCTCCATGAGTTACATAGAAATTCTCCTAATCCCAACAAACAAATTTAGCAACACATGGAAAAACTAAAAACAAGGATTAAGAAAGATGAGGAAAAAAGAACTCCATAAGTATTTGAAGAAATATGATCTTCTACCTTAAACGTTTATTTCATATCTTAAAATTTCTGAAAAGAAAGAACAATACCCTTAATGACAAGTCTAAATTAAAAAAATAGAGAATGAGAGTACCTTAATCTTCTTTTTTTTTTTCATCTTTTTATTAATGGACTAGATAACTTTCACTAAAGAGAGAAGTTTTCTTTTAGTCTTCATGTTATTTCCTAAAAATAAAAGCAAAAGAAAAATGAGAAAATAAAATTATATAAATTATAGTAAAAAATTAGAAAATAAAGCATATAATATCTTCTATTCTAATATAATAAAATTCATTTATTTGAAAATAAAATAGTTTAAAACTCATAAAAAGTGGCCGAAAATGTCCTAAAATTAATTTAAAAAAATGGATAACACTAAGGATTATCAAGAACTATCATGAATAGTATATATGAAAAAAAATTGACATCGTATAACCATTAAGTGCTAATAGATTAAGCATGAGATTTTAAAAAAAAAAGTTATAGAAAGAATTATGTAACATTAATAATCATACTGGTAAAACCAAATGTCTTTTAAGTTTATATTAATCTGTTACTTATGATTGCCTACGCTTCTAAGACTCTTAATTTTTTTATATTTTTTTTATTCTCTAGTCATCTTTAATCTATTTCAAATTTTACCTCTACCTATTATCTAAATAGTAAAGGATTCAATGATCTTAATACATATGAAATAGTAGTCTCTACAGGATTATTCTTTAAATCTTAAAATACTCAACTTTTATTACTTATCCAGCACATGGTTAGAATTAGAACTACCTTGTGAATAAGGAACTTTATTCCAAATCAGGAAATGATTAATCTAAAAAAGTATGAGACCAATAACAATCAACATATATTTGTTAATTGAGATTTATAATAATAAATCACCCAACATAGAGTGAAGCGAACGACAAACCATTAATCCATCAGTATCCCAATGGAAAACATTAATGGTTCTAAATTTTTTCATTAACATAAAATCTAGGAAATCAGTACTAAGTTGGCCATCATTTGCTTAAGCAAAGTTTATCTTGTTCCTACCCAGAGTGGGTTTAGCTGGAGCTATCGGGGTTTGAGGGATTTTGGCCACTCTTTATGGGATATAATGTCAGAATCGCAATTCCACACTTTCCTGCATTGTCTTCTGCTATATTACGTTCCATTCTTACATAACCTGCCTCTCCCCATTTTTCACCCCATGAATTCTTGACGATCCAATACTCAATTCCATTTTCTGTTCCGTACCCAACAGCTGCAACACCATGGTCTATTGCTGTCCCACACGTTCCTGTGAATATACCCTGGTAAAATTGACACAAATAAAATACGCTAAGATTAAGCCAGTAAACAAGTAGCAACGCTAATGTAATTTATATTTGAGAATTGAACAAAATTCTCAATGTATCTCTCGAGATTAGATTAGTTTAAATGTAGTTAGTTGCTAATTTTAACTCACTCTCTCACTCGCAATATGTAGGTTCCTTTAGTCATTTACTTTTCAAGTAAACTTGATTAAGAAACTTACTGATTCATATAACTGGAACTCTTTGCCATATGCTTCAATGGCAACGCTCACTGGTTGATTTGCTACCGCCTTTTTCAAGGCTAACTCGTCATAGGCAGGAGCACGTTCATAACCATCAATTGTCGCAGCTCTAGCATTTATCTATAGATAAGAAAAAAATTTATAAAGTATTACAGTGAAACTATTATAAGCATTTACTAATTTATCATATAATCAAAGTTAAAAAAACTAACCTTATATTGATCACATATACCATCAGCACCTTGAAAGGGGTAATCCTCTTCGGTGTCAATGCCACCATTGTTGATAATGAACTCAAAGGCATAGTCCACAAGTCCGCCACTACATCCTGCATTGACTGTTCTGTCACAATCCAACAGTTCTTGCTCTGACAGTGCAGTTAGATTACCTGTTACTATCTTGTTAATCCCTTCCACTGCAGCAACTGCTGAGAATGCCCAGCAGCCCTCTATATTTTTCTTAAAAAAAAAAAACTTAGACAATGACATTGAAAATTAAGCAAGATACTGAATGGCTAAAAATAAAATAAAGAAAGCTATGAGTGAAGTGCAAATGTACAATTCAAAACTTTTAAGAAATTTTACAAAAATTTTAGGATAACGAATAGAAATAGAAAAACACATGCTTACCAAAAATAAGAAAAAAAAATAAAAAATTTAAATCAACTATGATTTATTAAGAACCAAAAAGAAAAAAATTTAACTATATATCAAGATTAGTGATGACAGAACTATTTTTACAAATTTTTCAATGATAGGTAAGGATAGACTTATAAGAGATCTAAATGAACTATGTTATTAGAGCTTGATTCATTAAATATTTAATCAAGATCATTTATTCAATTAAATAAATAAATTTAAATTTAAGAATGAGTTTAATTATTTAAATGAGTCAAACCGAAATTTTACAAATTTGATATTAATTATTC
>JAMLFT010010916.1:0-11476 GCA_026544285.1 Pachyrhizus erosus
AAATTAAAAGTTAATTAATGGTTACATAATTTCTTAAAAAAGTTATGTTTATTTTTTAATTGTAACTATTTAAATAGGATTTTATAATTTATATTTATAGTTTTTATTTTTTTAGAATAAGGGTTTTCAAATGATAGAAAAAGAATTTTATCAAATGAACCTTTAGATAATATGAGATATGAAAACTATAAACCTAGGGCATACAATAATATATAAAGGTAAAAACTAAAGCACCTAAAAAAAAATATACATTTAACTTTTATCATTCAAATGTAATATAATACTTTAAATTAAGATAATAAAATCTAAAATACATAAAAGAATCAAATAATGTTTGTTATTTTTGGTATGTCTTGCTACCACTAGTTATATCAAATCCACTATATTAATTAGAAAATAGGTCAATAAGTTAAATTTCAACTACTTTACTTGAAACTTAAAAAGTTTTAATAGCGTTTACATTCGGTCATTCTTAAACTAATTACTTTTTAAAAATATATTATTAATCATGCACCTCTAATTTTTTTTTCACTTGTCTATGTCATTAATGGAAGGTGACACAAAGTAAGATGTTGTTAACCGATGTTCGAAAAATATTGATTAAAAAATAAAAAAAATAAAGATTTTATTAAAAATAAAAAAAAATACATTTTTATACATCTCAATAATTTTTTAATCAATATTCTTAATACACTCATTAATCTTTGCCAACAAAGTATCACTTTTTGTATTATCTTCCCTTCACGATTCTAAATTCCTAATAACATATTCCATAATTATTGTTGTATACTATTACGTGATGTTGTTCTCTTATTTCTCAATGTTCCAGGCAACAGAAAACCATGATTTAGACTCATTAAAACGGTGAGGAAAGCAAACTTTTTAGGAACGAATTAGAAGATAGACAAAGTGTCGTATTTTAACACCTAACCAACATGGGTTTTCATGCAATCTGTTTTTATTTGGAGGTTGCGATTATTCCATCAATCATTCAAGGCATTATTCCCTCTTCTCCTCGAGAAAAGATAAAAGGTGAAGCCCACCACCACTGTTATCTCCGTCCATTCAACCAGACAGACAGTCCTCTCTCTCTTTTTCCTCAGGTCCTTTTTCTCTCTCTTCCCTTCAGCTTATTCTTAACAAAAGTCATTATTCCATTCATAATGTTTAAAGCTTGTTCTCACTTTGCCACTTATTTTACACTTCCCATAATATTGAGCTCAAGCTTTTCATAATCCACTAACCTTTACAATGTACAAGAAAGAGAGAGAAAGTTGCTTATCACACCCAATCCACTTTCATATAAAAAGCCAAAATTTCCCTCACTGACAAGAAAGGCACAAAACCCACACAATATCTATCTTGCAGACGTTGCTATAAGTGTACCAAACAAAGTATAAACCACCATACAGATATCTACCTCCATATCCTACCTCCTAAGCCAGCATAGATAACCCTTTGCTTTCTAGTTTGTTTGTACTACTATGCTACATCTTTCAAACCAAATGATTCTCATTGATCCATAACTCCATTAACTCTTATCTAAGTCTAAGCCTAATCCTTGTAGTTTGCACTATATATATCTGTGTGAGTGTGAGTTATTATTGTTACTAGTTGAGAAGATGAGAGGAGGTATTTGTAGCATACAGCTTCAGGCTCTTACACCTGAGGCTGCAACTGTCGTTAAGCAAGCTGTTAATCTTGCAACAAGAAGAGGTCATGCACAAGTGACTCCTCTTCATGTTGCTAGTGCCATGCTTGCAACTTCCACAGGTCTTCTCCGCAAGGCTTGTCTTCAGTGTCACTCTCACCCTCTTCAGTGCAAGGCTCTTGAGCTTTGTTTCAATGTTGCACTCAACCGTTTGCCAGCTTCCACTTCAAGCCCTCTCTTGGCTCCTCAATATTCCACTCCCTCACTTTCCAATGCCTTGGTTGCAGCCTTCAAACGTGCTCAAGCTCACCAACGCCGTGGATCTATTGAGAACCAGCAGCAGCATATTTTGGCCTTGAAGATTGAGGTGGAACAGCTCATAATCTCCATTCTTGATGATCCTAGTGTTAGCAGGGTCATGAGAGAAGCGGGCTTCTCTAGCACCCTTGTGAAAAGCCGGGTTGAACAAGCTGTTTCAATAGAAGTTTGTTCACAAAAGGCTCCCGATAGGAGCCAGGCCAAAGAAAGCACTAAGCCTCAAGTTATTCTTGGTGATGGAAATGTGTCTCCATCTGGCCCTTTTGGTCAAGTTGGAGGATCATTCATTAAGACTTTAGACCATGTTAACAATGATGATGTAACTAGTGTGTTGAGTGAGTTGGTGAGGAGGAGGAGAAACACAGTTATTGTGGGGGAGAGTGTGGCTAATGCTGAGGGAGTAGCTAGGGGAGTCATGGAGAGGTTTGAGGTGGGGAATGTTCCTGGAGACTTGAGGTATGTGCAATTTGTGAGCCTTCCTCTTATGTGCTTCAGAAACATTAGCAAGGAGGAAGTTGAACAAAAGCTTATGGAGGTTAGAAACCTTGTGAAGAGTTATGTGGGAAGAGGGATTATTCTTTACTTGGGTGATCTAAAGTGGTTGTTTGAGTTCTGGGCAAATTATTGTGAGCAAAAAACAAACTACTACTGTTCTGTGGAGCACATGATCATGGAGCTTAAAAAATTGGTATGTGGTAGTGGGGAGTCTAGTAGACTGTGGCTTATGGGGATTGCAACTTTTAAGACATACATGAAGTGTAAGATATGTCGCCCATCCCTAGAAACTGTTTGGGAGCTCCATCCCTTCACAATTCCTGTTGGCAGCCTGAGCCTAAGTTTAAATTTTGACAGGTAATTAATTGTTTATTTTTTCTTCTATATTTATCTATTGTCTGGTTTAGAATTTCTTTTATGCTTTTTAAAATTCATCTCTCCTTGTACTACTGCGTGCTTTGTTGTAACTTCTCTGTTGTGTCACATGTTTCAGTGATTTTCAAGCTCAAGAGAGAAGCAAGGTATTTTTCAAGGATGTGGCTTTTGAAGATAGAGCAGCAGTGAGAAACAACCTAACTTGCTGCAGGGATTGCTCAATAAATTTTGAAAAAGAAGCTCAGAGCATAACTAACAGTGTAAGCAAGAAAGTTTGCACTGCTAGTAGCTTGCCAACGTGGCTTCAAAATTGTAAGGAAGAGAGAAGTGACATAATGGAAGACCAGGTTTGTATCATAGTAAATAATCACACTTTGGCTCATAAAAACAAATTATCTATAGGATTATATTTTTTTAAAACATTTCTGATTTTTTTTCTTCATTCTTAAACAGGAAAATTCAAGGCTTAAGGATCTATGCAAGAAATGGAATTCATTATGCAACTCAATACACAGACACCCTTCCATTAATGAGAAACCAGCTGTTTTCTTTGTTTCATCTTCTCCTTCATCTCCCACTTCTGTTTCCTCACATGAAAGAAAGTCCAACTTGCATCACAGCCACCTAAATTGGCCCATCATTTCTGAATCAGAAAAGTCACCAAAAGAACGTGAGTTATACACTGAAATCGGTGATGATGGCTATGATAGCAACTTGATAATGTTCATGCCAGATAGAGATGTCCCTAAACCAGATCTTCTGTCAAATCCCAACTCTAGCCCCAACTCAGCTTCTTCAAGTGAAGCAGTGGATGGTTTGGAAAGCAGTCAAATGTTCAAGGAACCTAATGCTGAGAATCATAAGATTCTGTGTGTTGCCTTAGAGAAAAAGGTTCCACAGCATAAAGAAATAATTTCAGAGATTGCAAGTACCATCCTTCATTGTCGATCGGGAATGAGAAAAAGAGGGAACCTCTTTATGAAGAGAGAAGACAATCAAGAAACTTGGATGTTATTTCTTGGTGTGAATTCTCAAGCCAAAGAGAGTATCTCAAGGGAGCTAGCTAAAGTTGTTTTTGGCTCTTATAGCAACTTTGTCACAATTGGCATGAGTAGTTTCTCTTCCCCAGAAGATGATTCCATTGATGAAAAATCCAAAAGGAAGAGGCCAAGAGAAGAGTTGAAAAGCACTTATGTTCAAAGATTCCGGGAAGCAGTGAATGAGAACCCTCATAGGGTGTTCTTCTTGGAAGACTTGGATCAAGTTGATTACTTTTCTCAAAAGGGTGTAAAGCAAGCTATTCAAAGTGGAAGCATAACACTTCCTGGTGGTGAATCTGTTCCTCTTAAGGATGCCATTGTCATTTTCAGTTGTGAAAGCTTCTCTTCACCAATGTCAAGATCTCCTGTGAGAAAATCACCATGTGCTGAAAACAAAGGGAAAGAGACTGTGGATGATGAAAGTTCTAGCCTTTCTTTGGATCTGAATATAGCCATTGAAGATGATAATGGAGGTGTGACATTAGGTGGAGACACTCGTATCCTAGAGTTGGTTGATAAACATATTAATTTCAATATACAATAATTGTGATAGGAATGGAGAAACAATCTTCTGTATTAATTTGGGTGTTACTTTTTTTAATTATTTATATTTTTCTCTTGTATTGTTTTTCAGCTACACTTAGTGGGGTCCGGGAGAAAAGAAAAACATGAATGGAAAAGTTATATTAGATAGAGATATAGCCTATCTGCATTTCTCAAGCTTGGATGCAGACGATATATTTAGGAAGAGAAAGAGTCTGTGTATTTGTTAATTAATTTGCTCCAACCTTCTGCATGTAATTTGGTTCCTGTTCTAACTAAATATATTTTAATTACTTGTTTCGAATCTTTGGTTGTGTTTCATTCACTAGTCATTATCCCATGCAGTATTCATTCGATAACTTTTTACAACATTTTTTCATAATATATTTTTTTTTCATTTCTCCTTCTCTCACATAGTTATCTTAATTATTATTGTAAAAATTAATAATAAATTAATTATTTATTTTCTTATCATTAATATATTACTGTTTTACCATTGACATATTAATTACTTTTTATACTTTCTTTTTTTAATATTAAAAACTATTTTTAAATATTTGTAAGTAGACTTACTTTTTTTGTAATATAAAAAATAATAATGTATGACTTGATGATCTGCTAACGTTTTTTATTTTTCAATTTTTTTTTATTTATAATTCATTTTTCTATTACGTGTTCTTCTAGGTATTGTTTGTGAAGCTCCAATGTGTTTGGTCTCAAATGCACGAGTTCAGACACAACATTGTGTAAATCTTAGGTAGCAAATAAAAAATTAAATTATACCAAAGACCTATTGAAATTTGCTTTAGGATAGTGGCTATTGCCATGACACAATATTTCTTATTCCTTTTCATATTTTTCTAACAATCTAATAATAAATTATTTTCTTTATCTTTTCTATTTTTTTGAATATTATCTTATATGCGACGAACATTATAGAAAAAATAGAAAGGGAAAAATATCTTTTTTGGTATGTATTTTATTATTACCTAATAGGTTTGTCAATTTAAAATAAACATATGTGGAAGATTATAGTAGCAGGACATCTAGATTTTACTATTCATATGAATAATCTATTGAGGGAAGCAATAAGTATTTAGAGAGAAAACTTTTTTTTTTTAATCAGGAGTTAACGAAGAAAAATATATAATAAAAATAAAGAATTTTCGTAAACCCAAATTCTATTATGGAGAAGTAGCCATTGAGCTTTGTTGTTAATTTAATAGTTCAATTACTTGGTCACACACACATGTTTTGCTTAGTTCATTAGTTTCTATTTTGATAACTATGAATTTAGTTTCTTTTTTTACTCTTTCAATTTACTAAATACATGATATCCAAATTGAATTTTATTTTATTATTTAGATGGGACAAAATTGTGAGGAAATGAATGTATGTAATTTTAGTGAAAGTTAAATGTGATATGCATGTGTGTTTATGTTGCATACTTAAACATGTCTGGTTATGGATTTTGAAAATTAGATGGATGAGATAAATTGATTGAATTAAAATGAATTCTTTGAATAAATGAGGAACAATTGGCTTCTTTTGGAGAAATTAACAGATGCAGGTATACCTTCTCTTTCAATTCATTTAGCATTGTGTATATTGTTGAGAAGTTTATAGACGTGACATGCACGATGAGAGATTTTATGTATATATTAAGTTAAAAGTCTTTAAGGATAATAACAAAAAAAAAATATTATGGCATTGAAAACACTAATATGACCTTGAGATATATCACTTTGTGGGATGTTGAATATTATTCTTTACTCTATATTTTGAAATAAAAAACTTAGGAGAAACTAATATGATTTTGGGTGTTAAAATACAAAAAAACTAAAAATGATTTATCTTTGAGTCAAGCTCATTATGTTGAAAAACTATTAAGAAAATTTAATAATTTTGATGTTGTATCTGTTAGAACACCATATGATCCTAGCATTCATCTTAAGAAAAATAATAGAGTCAGTGTTTCTCAATCTGAGCAAGCAAACATAATTTATATTGTTATGTATCTTGTGAATTATAGTAGACTTAACATTGCATATGTAGTAAGTAAATTGAGTAGATAGACTCATTCCAAATAGTGATAATTGGAATGTCTTTCTATGTCTCTTAAAATGCTTATAGGATACTATAGATTGAAGTTTACATTAAACTAACTTTCTAGTTATCTTAGAAGGGTTTTGTGATGCAAATTGGATTTCAAACAATGAGGTAAGTTCTACCAATGGGTATATTTTTACTTTAGGAGGTAGTGTTGTTTCTTAGAAATCAACAAAATAAATATGTATAGAAAAATCTACAACAGAATCAAAATTCATAGCACTTGAACTTATAGGTGAAGAAGCGGAGTGTTTAAAAGACCTAATGACTAATATACCATTGTGGGAGAAACCAATACCTCTTGTATTTTTTCATTGTGATTCATAAGTTGTTATTGGTGTAACTAATAATGCTTATAATGATAAGAGAAGACATATATGTATGAGACACGATGTTGTCAGAAATTTAATTAAAAATTATGAGATTTCACTTGAGTATGTGAAAAGCGAGAAAAATCTTACAAATCCTTTTATAAAAGGATTAACTAGAAATTTTGTCTTAAATATGTTGAGGGAGATGGACCTAAGGCCATAAGTGGAGGAAAGTATAGTGGATACCCAATTAATGGTCAAACGAAACCATATGAATACTCCTATGTAGTACACTTCTCATCCCTATGGCATGTTGTAGTGTTTTATGTGAGGTTAAGCAATGAGATCTCAATAGATACATAACCCTTAATATGGATGGTGTTATAGAGACTCACTTAATGTATATATGTACGTAAGTTTGAAGACATAGACCATTTTCCATGAAAGACTTTACTATCTTTCTATAACACTCATGAGCAACCGAAGGTACATTATATAAAGGCATAAATTATTGTACAAAAATTTTTATCGAGAAGTTATCACGATTTTAAAGGTAGAAGTGTATATTGTGGGAGTCTCATTTTAAATCCATTAAATTTAAGAGTAATTTACTTCTTGGAGAAAAATGTTGTCTCACTTCACTACGTGTTAATTCAATCCTATGAACTTAATATTTAAGCATGAAAAAAAAACTTTTTTTGCATAGCAGAGGATTGTGAAAATTAATAATGAGATGCAAGTACTAATTTTTTCTTTTCTTACTATTAACATATTAATTATTGTGTTATCGTTGACATATTAATTGTTTTTCATACTATCTATTTTTTTAGTATTGAAAGCTATTTGTCAATGAAGATATGTTTTGTGCACTATATAAGAAATAATAGTGACAAACTTGATGACCTACCTACATTTTTCTACTTTCCAAAAATTTCTTTTTTATAATTTATTTTTCTATTGTATTTTTCTAGACATTGTTTGTGAGACTTCAACGTATTTGACCTCAAGTATTCCTTGAGAAACAAATCGAAATCCAAATTACATAATAGGTCCACCAAAATTTGCTTTCAAAACAATAACTATCGACATGACACAATATTCTTTATTTGTTTTTCATCTTTTTTTAACAAGATTTTTAATTCTAACAATTATAGCATATTCCTCTTATCTTCCCATATGTCTTTTTGTTATATATATATATATTTTAAAAAATGTATTTTTATTATATAATTTTAAAATAAAAAATTATATGAATGAAATTTCCCTTATAATATTATTTTAATTTTTCATATTATTTAGTATGCTGCAAATTATATGACACATTAAAAAATAATATAAGTCAGTAGAAATATCTTGATGGCGTGGGAAATTTGAACAAAATAGCATCATTTTTACTTAAAAATATCATAATACTTTTTTTTAATCCTTTTCTATTGTTTTTTTTTCTATATTTTTATCGTAGAATGTATCGTGAAAAATTTAAGCATATACAAAAGATTATAAAACTTAAACTTTCAATACCCGGAAAAAAAAGACTCAAACGTCTATCATAATTACAGAAAAGAAAACTAATGATATTTTCTAGTATTAAAAAAAAGAAGGGAAAAATGAAGCCAAAAAGAGGAAAGCACATACATATATTTTAGATCACTTTCTTTATGGAATCCAATTTTTCTGTTTTCTTTCAGAAAAGCAAGTATAAAATTACAGGCCTTCAGTTTCTGAAACAGGACTTTCGCAGTCACAAATGCTTGGCATTCATACAATTCCTTGTCAGGACAGCGTACTATTATTTCAGCTTTACTCTTGCATATGTTAGATACATCTCCTTCAAATCCAAATGAATCTCTAATATTTTAAGCAAAAATGGTGTATGGACCACTTTATCCTATTTATTAATATTCTACAAAGAGAATATTATATATATATATTGTAATATAAAAAATAAAAAGTATTGATAAACTCACATTTGTATCAAAGAACTTAATTCAGTTAGTTAAACAGATAAATGAATTATTATAATTTTTTGTTTACATATCTTCAATTTTTATAGATAAATAAAATAAAACAAACACTTTACTCTCACTTAAAAGTGAATATGCGATCTGGAGATTAAATGGATTGTTTTACATAGACACACATTAGGTTAAATGGGTCTAAAATAATAAGATTGGTAATTAAACTTTTCAACAAAAAGAAAGTGGGTAATTAAACTAACAATCCAGCTACACTTGACATATTGGTGAGGGTTTAAATAGCCATGGGTTCTAATCTCAATTTAATTGTTATATATATATATATTGACAACCTCACATGTACTTTTATTTTTTCACTCACATAGGCCACGAGTTATATATATATTCTTTTCTATTTTTGCTACAACTATTAATTTGGTTGTCTTTGTTTTTCATCATGTTTTGGGCAAACGATTAATGGGTGTAAAATTGAAGTGTAAAAAAAACAGACTAAAATTAATGTAATATAAACTTTTGAAAAACCTTCAACTAATAAAAATCAAAATTCTATATGGAAAACAAGGTAACAGGTAAGAATGAAAATAAAAAAAAAGGAACTTATTTATTTATGTTTTTATTTTAGTACGATTATCAAACTAAGTCGACTAATTAGAATAGTTTAGTTTGAGTTGAATAGTAATTTCATCGGTTTATCTAAGAAAACAGTTGTATCTCGTGAATTTTAGAAATCCAATGGTGTAAGTGGGTATAAAATTGACCTAAATAACACCACAAATCCAATACTAAAAATATTCTTCATTTTATTTACCAAAAAAAATCTAATTAGTGTATATAGCCCATAAAAAATTTCTCTCGGAGATATAATTTATTTTAACGGCTTAGATTTATCATAAAAATATGGTATATAAGGAAGCAGATGGCACTCTAAAATTTAAACATGTAAGGCAATTATGGCTTTTCACGTATCAGATTTGCCATGCATAAATTTAATGGGTCAGGGTTAGTTAGGTTTTGGTTATCACCTTATTACACAGGGTGTAATTAATTATTAATTAGTTTTCTTGAAAGCATAAAGTTAATTAAGAAACTACGTACACGATGTGTTATTGATTTTAGTCTTTGTGTATTTATAAGGGATGTTTTACTACATATAATTAATGAGTACAACCATTAAGGTGATGGTTGTCCAAGTTGATAACCTCAGATACAGTTAAAAGAAAAAGAAAACCTTAAAGGTCTTGAAAAGGTGTGGATGAAAGAATTATTCATAGCGTAAGCATTCTGCAAAGTAAAAACAAAGTTGTCGAAAGCTTTTTGTTTCAAAATCGTTTTATCATGAATATTATATAGGAGTTAAAAAGACAACTCTTAGAATTAAGTATGAATATTATTATTAACCATCAAATCATGCTAGTTGGAATGAGCATGTACTATATATTTTATTCCTTTGTACTGTCACACCCATAATCTCACTTAAAAAAATATGGAGGATTGTTTTTTTTAAAAAAACTATCAAATACCAATCATATAACAAATATTATCAAATTGAAACTAAAATTTGATATTTTTAAATAAGATCTTAACTTTAAGTATTGTACATGAAAATAAACATAACTAAAAAAAGAAACTTTATTGAAATAGCAAATAAAACTTTTTTTATTAAAAAATTAGTCATTGACAAAATTAATTAATATTTTACATAGTTAAAAAAATTACAGTTAATATGTTTTAAGTTGGTAAAAACTTTTTATCCAATAATTATTTTAGAATTCAAATATTTTGTATAATTAAACAGTTTTTTTTAAAATTAGTTTGTAATTAAAAGTTGTTAAATTAGCTTATTAAATTATAAGTGGTTTGTAAAATTATTTATTAAAATATTTAATAAATGTAAAATGATAGAAATTTACATGTCTGCATAATATTTTATATCAAATTTAATTGAACTTAATTGATAAAAACATATTTTTGGTATTTATAATTTAGTTTTTTAATTAATTTTAAATTCTTGTAATTTTATTTATAGATAAATTATTTTAGTTATATTTTTTAGTTTCAATTATTATATTTTTTATATTGTATATTCTATTATTAATCTTATACAATATTTTAAAATATTTTTAATCAATTTTAAAATAAAAATATTACTTTTAAATAAACATCGTATTTTCTTTGTGTTTGTGTAATGGTTGAATTATCTTAAAGTATAATAAAATCTACCTTATTTAAAAAGGTAAAACAAATTTAATAAATATTATAAAAACAAAAAGATAATAAATATAAAAAGTTAAAAGTTAGAAGGTAGCATTTTAAACATTATTATTTAGCATCTCAAAAATATACTACTGACTTGTTTGATATAATGGAAAAGAAAATAAAAAAAGTAAAATTATATAAAAATAAACAGGTTGAGTTGAGTGAAAGAGGAGATAAGTTTTTTTTTTTAAAAAAAATGTAAAACCTACATAAATAGATTTTTTATCACATGTGAGAAGAAAGGAAAATAAATGACGTAAATTACGAAAAAGTGCTATGGAGCTGCAACATCTGGTATATCCTTTCCACTATATTATCTTATAATAATAATAATAAATAAATAAATAATAATAAAATAAATATGTATAATAATAAAATAAACAAATAATAATAAAGATGATC
>JAMLFT010010917.1:0-11475 GCA_026544285.1 Pachyrhizus erosus
GTACAATATATCCTAATTTTCTTACATTTTTTTTAATTATAAATATATAATATATTAATACATTACCTTCATAAATCGAGTTAACTAGTTTCATTTAATATATTATTGAATTTTAATCTCAAGTGAAATATTCGATTTTAAATAAATTATCTTATCTAAATTATTGAAGTTTTTCTTTTTCACATATCAGATAATGAGGTATACCCTGATAATAATATATGTAACCAGAAATTCTAAAATGAATGAAGATATATCCTACTTGACTGTGATTTGGATGGCTAGGAAGGTGCAAATTAGGAAGGACCTTGTTGCTTTCAAGGTCTATAATAATTAATACGTAATCACTAATTTATCTTTTCCATCGCCAGGGAAGATTTTGGTAGCCAAATTTGCTTGTTTGCTTCCTGAGTTTTCTTAATTGATTATAACAGTAGGGAATATTTATCTTATCATATTTAGCCACCTAATAAACTATTTTAAATTATTTATATTTTTTAATTATTAGTTAATTTTTCAGTTTTCAGCTATAATTTTTTGGTAGAGTTTTAATTTTTTTTTTCAAACATAGCTTAACTGTTGAGGAGTGTCATTAGTAGAAATTGTTTTTTGACATTTACTGAAAAAACGTTGGACAAAATAAGTATTTTTTAAACTCACGATTTTGTTTTTATCAGGAGAATTTGTCAAAGCATAATAAACCAGTTGGGCTGTGAGACAGAGTCCAATCACGTAGCCCGTTAAGCAAAAACGACAATACGGGTTATTTTTGCGAGGCGCTTCAAGCTCCAAAACGGAGCCTGATGGTAATACGACATCGTGAGTCAGTCCGAAACCTGAAACGCTGAAGCTGAGTTGTTGGTAGCCATGGCTGCAGCAGCTACCGCGAAACCGCTTCTTCCACTGTCGTTTTTGCTTCTGCTACCGTCGTTTCTTCCGATCGCTGTCGCTTACAGACCCGGCGACATCGTTCCCATGAGCCGCATGGGTCAATACCACTCCGTTCGTTCCCATTTCCCCTTTCACTCTCTGCGATTTTCTCTTTCCTCCACACGACGCTGTTTCATCTTTCACTTATTTTCTCTCTTTCCGATTGCAGTCGCGAACCGTGTGGCAGGATCTCATTGGCCGCCACTGCCCCATCTTCGCAGTGAATCGCGAGGTCCGCATATTCTGAATTCGTTTAATTAGGGTTTTGTTAATTTCTTTGTTTATTTATTACTATTATTTTTGCTACTACTAGTGCTTGATTTTTTTATTGGTTCTTTCTGGGAATTGGCTTTGTAGGTGTTGATGCCCATACCCAAGCCCACGGGCTTCACTGGTGCTGATGCTTATAAAATGTGAGATTTTTCTTTTCAGTATAATGTCTGCCTTTTGCGTTGATCTGATTTTTAATTCGGTGTTTTAATTTGCTTAAATCGTAAGGAAAAAAAAAAAAGACCACTTAGTTTTGTTTATTTTTTCATTTTTACCTCCTGAAAAACTCTAAGAATGATTATGAATTTAAGCTTAAGCTTATTAATTTGAAGGAAAAGGTATTCTATTCAAATGCATCATTTTTGGATGCTAGTTATATGTACTGGGCGTGTGTATTTGCTGTTTGTACTTACTGTGGCTCTGATATTCAAATTTTCAAGGTTTTAAATTGCACTTGCAGTTTTGTCACTATCTTTGATGTGGGCAAATGTGACCTATGTGGTTGCAGTGAGCCCAAAAGCTTGACATTGTGGCCAAAATCGCAGTTGCAGACTGTTTTTTAAAACCTTGAAGATTTTATAATAATAGTTATTCTCTGCAGAGTGAATCTGCGAATGGTGCATGACTGATTGGTTTCTCTATTCTGGGAATAATTAGGCTGGAAAAATGGATAAAATGAAAATCTGAAAAAATGGATACAATGAAAATTTGAAGTACAGTGAATCTATGGCTGTGGAATTTTTACCACATTAAAATGAGTAGTGTGCTGGCAAAAAATGATGATCTTATAATAGTGCATTGGTGAGAGTAGTGAAGTTGGAATGCTTGTTGCAGGAATTGAAGGAATAATGTATCATATTCTGAACGCCATGAGATGAGAATTTGTGCTATTGTACGGTTATACCATATGTTCTATCTGGTTGACGCTGCCTCTTAAACTGCATGAGAAAATGTGGTTATAGTTTTCTTTATTTTTAATTTATCTGCAGATCATTTCAAGTTGGAAGGGAAAAATTTTTAATCCCGTGGCTTCTTGTGGTGAATCGGAAAAGTACAGAGGTTCCAATGATCGAAGTAGATCTGGTAACATGATCTTGTTCAATTTATTCAATTATTGTCTGGATTATGAGTTTGTGGATGCTAAACCATAAAACAAAATTTGTTGCTAGCACATGAATTGATTGGAATTTTAATGTCATGCAGAGGTATTCAGGAAGTGATTTGCATGGTGTCACAGCTAAAGTTGTGGATATGCCTCATCACTGTATGTTCTTCTCTAATCATATTTATAAAATCATTAAGTTCTTTTTATAGAGGCTGATAATTGGGTTGTGAAATGCCTCAGTTTATTACATTTTCAGAACTTTTGAAAATGAAAGTATTATTCTTAGCTTATGCATGTGACCTTTTGTCAAGATTCTTGTGAAATGTGTGGAAATTTAAGAACTGTGCTTGTAAACTGTTTGTGGATCGAAAAGCTTTTTAATTTAATGTTCCTAAAGTTTACTTGAAATTTGTCTGGATTTAACCCTTTGAATCTTCATTTCCTTCTAATTTTATGTTTATCAAACTTTTTTTTTCCTCCTTTTTATGAGGTGACCATTCTTCTTTAATTTTACCTAGCTTTTACAATTTCAGTTGTCATTTGGCATATTCATGTATGGTTGTACCCATCTCTGTAATGTATATTCTCTCATTCCACATGACAGTATTCTAAATGTTTTTAGTGAAGACATCTTTTTATTACCAGTGTCTGAAGGCATTTCATTTTTTGTTATTGATTAATGTTGAGAAACCTGCAGTTAGTGACTTAGTGTTGATAAATATGTTTTCAATATTGATAGTGAAAACTAATTCTGTGGAACCTGTATATTCTGTAGACATTGCGTTTCATAATGAATTATTAATAAGTTGATACCTTATACTTTGATGAATTCCCATATGCCATTTTTCTGATATATTTAAGAATTGGGCAATATGATTACATAATTGATGCTTTTGTAACTTATTTCCGAATTCAGAGGGCCTTGAGCCTTTGATTGTGCTTACATATTCTGATTTTGCTTTACAGTTGTAGAAATTCATCCTGAGATTCGTAAGCAATTCTGGGATTCTCAGCATTGGCCAAAGCATATACTTGTCCGATACACATGGTTTGTGTTATTTTAGTTGCAGCTATATATATTCATGTTTTATATAGTTAGTCATTATTAATTTTGAAGTTTGAATTAATTTATTGCTATTGAAGCCCTTGATTCAAATTTTTGGCATTTAAGGGGGTAGGTTATAATGTTGGGATTCATTGTTTTTGAAATCTTGTCATGCTAGTAGTGTTATTTGGGAGGACATTTACTAGTTGTACACTTGTACTATAGTATTTGACCTAAATTATCAATCTGGAAAGGAGTATTAGTTAGCATTTGTACACATTGTATGATAATATTGATTTTATAAAACTTTTTCCAGTTTCCCAAATGGTAGTGTTTATGGCAATAGTTACTGTCACTTCATGGTCCTTTAATTTGTTATTTCTTTCTAATTTGCGGTTCTCAAACTTGACAATAGAAATAAATTGTGTTCTTAACTCCTATAGTTGCAGTATTTATTAAACACTTGGATTAACAAATCAATGTTTTGGGTCAGGTGGTATGTTTATTACTTTATTAGTGTTTGAACTTTGAAAGATATGCTTTAGTCATATTCTTCATTTTAAATAATAGTAAATATTATAGGTTGGGAAAAAAATTGCTCAGTATGGTTTCTGAAATATTTCAGGAAGGAGCATTCAGAGATTGATGTAACTTCAGGATTTTTTGTTCTGTTTGGTTCAGGTAAATAAATACATTCCTCCCAATTCTTTTTACATAAATGGGGCCATGTCAAGTGAGAATACTTGATGATTGTGATAAAGGAGTACATTCTGCAATCACCCTTAGATACAAATTAAGGGATGGGATTAATTTAAATAAAAAATGCTAACGTTACTCTCGCATTCCCTTCCCCCTTGTTCTGGTTCCATGTTTCTGGAGGTTTCTGAAATTGCTTTTCCCTAATAGAGTTCTGATTCTATTGTAATTTCCCTTGCATGAATTCCCTGAAATTGCCTCTAGTTCCAAACACCTGAAACAGCTTCTGGCTGAAATTCCTTCTGCCCATATCAACTGAAATTTTTGTTCTTATTTTGGTTCCCCCCAAATCTTATTAATGAATTATGGGATGGCCTGTTTCATCAATGAATTTTATATGTTTTGGCCCGCTTGTTACTCAACTACACTTTTTGCTAAGACATTTCTCTTGTATAGATTATTATAATTTGTCATTCGTGTGTAGATCATTGACATGACATCGTGCCATAATCATATTACTTCCTCTTGAACAAAATCGTTTCTTCTACTCTCCCAATTAATGCCCTCACGTGGAGCAACTTGGATGAGGGAAACATAGGACTGTGGGACGGGGACGGCTGTTTCATGTGATTATTTTTAACTTGAAACTTATCCTGTCCTTTAATTTTTAAATTTTTCTATATATAAGAAAGATCTCTTGTTAGCTTTCATGTCAGAATTTTGTCTTTGCAAATTTTCAATATTGACATTCATTCTGTTACACCAACCGATTGACAAGAGAGTAAATATTTTGGCACCCAATATCTGTCATTTGGTGGAGTCAGAATACCTGGTTACACCATGATTTTGTTTTTACAAGTAATAGTAATTTAACTGGTAGGATATTATGAATGTACGTTAGCTGAGAATTGAAATTACTTGAAATATTGTTTTTTAAAAGCAAGGGTATGGTGAATTTGTAGATAGCGTTGTATTTTACTAAGAGTGCACTTTTGTTGCTACTGCTTAAAATATGCAGGGCTCATGTTGTCTTTCATCCTTTCAATCTACGTATTGCAATCATCACGTGAGAAATTGGAAAGGTACTTCATTCTTGGTTCAAACTTGAAAAATGAAATTCTAGTTTTGTTTATTCACGCCAGTAATTTTCATGCTCTTTGAATTCCCAGATTTGTAAGGGAAACGGTTGTAGAAAGCAGCGTGCCTGGTGAGGTGGTAGCAAAGGTTGAATGATGATGCATCCCTGATATCAATGATGCTATGTATACATTGTAATATTGTATTCGTGAATTGACAAGATCAATTTTGGAGGAGGGGGAGAACGGGATGTTGTTCTTTGCATATACACAGATATGAACCAGTAGTTTCTTTTCTTGATGAAGTTAGGTGGTGACTCAGGTGAGTGTGGGTTGGAGTGTATTAGTTTTATCAGGACGAGGTGTGGAGTGAGGAGCAGTAAAAGTCGAGAGATTGGGTGTATTAATTCATAGGGAAGGCTGGATTTGTAACAACACATTAGTTTGAATACTAAAAAGGCTTTAGAAGAATAAATCAAAATGTAGGGTATTAATTTAAACTGATTCCGCTATCATTTGAACCTTATTAATAAATAGGCCTTGTCTTGGGAGAGTTATTTCTCCTCATTCTACCAACATGACAATTCACGTCAACACTAGAAGGTAATATCCCTTCCTGTCCTGTAGATGATAATATATGGATATTCCTAAAGGCTATTTGTTCTGTAACTTCAGAATTGTTAGTAATATATACCCACACATTATTTTGAGCACTATTGATTAAATTCATTAAAAATTATAAAATTGTGAGTTTTATTTTTTATTTAATGGACTTCATTAACAATTTTGTGATTTTTTAATAAATTATAATTAACAACAGTTTTAAAAAGAATGTGTTAAAAAATATATTATTTGCGTCTTTGCTTTTGTTAAAGGCTCTCTTATTAGAGTGTGTTTATGGAATCCGCTTGGCTTATTCTTCTAGTTTCCAAAATTTCACAGTGGAGTCAGATTCATATTACAAGCGATCAAAGTGAAACGATATTCTTGAAACTTAATAATATTGAATGCTAATTTGTTTACACTAACGATGTAAGGATCATTTGTTTACTGTGTAATGTTTATTTTAGTAAATGATATCAATCCATGTATAATACTGTGTGTTTCGTGCATGAGTATTTCTTATTAAATAGCATTACTTTTGTTCCAATTACTTTATGAAAATAATAGAATATGGTTTGTAAAAATAATTTAAGTAAGAAATTGGATGATATGGTATGGCTGTCAGCCAGTCAGAATTGACTTCCAAACATATTCAATCTAATTCAACTACAATTTATCTAGTTGCGTTAAGTTTATTTTGATTGATCCAAAAAAAATTGGATTAGATATTAGGCTAATATGTTCTCAAATTGAATAATATGATATTGTCTTGGTAAGGTTGTTTATTTTTTTAAAATAAATATTTTTTAATAAAATAAACAATTTTTATTTTTTAATTTTTTCTCCTAATTTTATCTCTGTTTTTTCATTTTTAAAATATATTATTATTTCAATCACTTAACTCCACTATTTAACTTGACTTGATTTGGTAAGGTTATTTAGTAAAAACAACAAACTTAATTCAACTATATTTCATTATCTTGAATTATAAATTAAACTTAATTCAACCTAATGTGAATAACTTATATTACTAAATTATAATATGGTCATGTAACATGGTTAAAATTGACAAATTCTTTAAATAATAAAGCTAACTGTTTCAACATATATTTGCTACACAAAATCTAATCAACCTATTATAATTGATTAGTTGCATTAAATTAATCACTTTTATACTTTAAATTATATTTTTTTAGCATCATCATTGATTGAAGGAAATAATAAATAACATTATAATCGATATAATTTAGGTTTAATTACTTTTTTTTATGTAATTATTTTTTTATCTCTATAACAATATAAACTTTTCATTTTAATACCTATAGGATAAAATGTTTAGGGTTTAAGATAAAATGTTTCATTTTGGTCCTTATAGTTGTAAAACTTTTAATTTTAATATCTATGATTTAAAATATTTTATTTTGATTTCTATAGTTATAATTTCTTAATTATTTTGATTCCTGCTATTTAAAATTGTCTAATACTTTTATATGCAAATGTTTTTAAATTGTTATAGAATTTATTTTTTTTAATTTGTATTATTAATTTTAATTTTATAACAATTTTAAAAAATTTAAATGTAAAGACGTTAAATGATAATGTTAAAAATATTATAACTATAGAGATTAAAATAAGATATTTTCAACTATATATATTAAAATAAAAGGTTTTTGCAATATTAAAATGAGATATTTCAAACCATAAATACTAAAATAAAAAGTTTTTATAATTATAAGAACCAAAAAAGTAATTAAACCTTTATAATAGATATTTCAATTTTTAACATTCGCCATCACATATTATATATTCATTAATAAAAAGTGATTGGATTTAAGATAATATCTGTCATGATTAATTCATGATAATACTAAATTATATTACTCAAAATAACTAAAAGATTTGTTAAGAAACAAAATGATTCAATCCTATGGTTTTAATAAATAAAAACAAAGTAAAAAGATGAATAGGATTATTATGCGTTGTGTTTTGTTTCTAAATATATAAGAATAAACAAGTGACAATATGTTTTACTAAAAGATATGCAATTTCATGAAAATCGTCCCTATACAGTGTTCTATAATTGTTTGAAGATTTCATTGTCTCCTATAACCATTTGACAACAATTGAATATTTTAGAGTTACATAGACATATACATTAGTGACAAAGTAAGCATTTTGTTTTAATTCCTACCTTCCTTTAATTCCAATAAAGTTAATAAAAAACATGTCTTTCAGTAGAATGCATAGCACACCTGATTTATCTTCTGAAACTTTTGAAAATTCATTCAAAGTCTTCTACATCTTAGAAGTGCAAAGATTCCTAGTTACAATTTCTGTTTTAGATTCTTGAATGAAATGAAATGCTCACTTATTTTCTACATCCAATTAGTTTTCTGATTTATATGACACACTGCTCATTTTCAACTTCCACCTCTCAATTTTTTCACTGCTAATGGGTTTTTCAAGGTGCAATGTGCTTCTCATTCCTACCTTCGTTGCTTTCTATTAATCCTTTTCTCCTCCTATTTTTTTCCTTTTATATTATTAAATTTCTTAATTATTTCATTTCCATCTCCCTTGTTGACAACACATACAAGTCCTTGTGTAAGTCATAACAAGATCAAAATTGTATATGGTATTTGTTTTTTTACAGTAGTTGGTGTTTAACTCCATTTCTATATTTACATCTCTAACTCTTCATAATGTTCTTTATGTCCTAAATTTGTCATGTACCCTTTTGTCCATTAGAAAATTGACAGATGAACTAAATTGTTTGATTATTTTTAAATCCTGTCTATAAATCTGAGAGATTGAGTTTGAAGATTGCGATTACAATTGTTAAGAAAATTGATGAACTTTATCTCTTTGAGGATGAAGTTGTTTTTATGAAAAAAAAAAACTCAATAATTGTCTCAATTTCAATTTATATTCATGAAAATGAAAAACAAATGTTATGGCATTGTAGACTCGGTCATCCAAGTTTTTTTTTGTACTTGAAATATTATTTAGTGGATTTTTTAAAAATAAAATTCTAAATTTCTTTTCTTGAGAAGTTTGTTAAGTTGCAAAAGCATCATTGTTCTATTTATTCACCTCCAATTTTTTTTTATAAAAATCTAGTCCATTCATTTTAATTCAATGATGTTTCAAGACCTAATTGTGGCCTAGACCAAATGAAAAAAAGAAAAGGATTTGTCATCTTTATGGGTGATCAAACAAGACTAACATGAGTTTACTTAGTGGAAACAGAATTTGGAGTTGGGAACATATTTAAAAAATTCATATGATACCAACTCAATTTTAAATAAATAAATAAATAAAATAGACAATTTTAGAAAATACCTAAATAATTTTTTTTAAAAATAGATTTGTTTATCAAAGTTCTTGTGTTAATATTTCGTAACAAAGTAGAGTAGCTAAAAGGAAAAATAAGCATACACTTGAAGCAATCTTAATAGAAACATTTTTTTTATCAATAGGATAACTATCAAAATTTGAACTTTAAATTGAAACTCTTCTTTATGTTTTTATCACTTTTTTTTTTCAAATAATAAACTATCACGCATTTTACCTATAAAAATATTTAGGACTATAATTTTTATGCATACTTATAAACCAAACGAAAGTGAACTTGAACCTAAAGCAAAAAAATGTGTTTTTATTGACTATGCTCCTAAAAAAAAAGAATACAAATACTTTGATTTAATTTCAATGAAAACCTTTGTTTTTATAGATATAACTATTTTTTTCAAATTTGTCTTAAGAAGGGGGAAGAGGAAGATGTTGTCTAATTTTTTTGAACTACAAAACATTCAATCTTATGAACTTTACAAAATTCATATTTATCAGTTTGAGATTCCATGCATGAAGAAGTCCAAAAGCTCAAAATAATGGTGAATTGAGTCAACAATATAAAGACAACATTTCATAACTTTAAAACTTGTTTTAGAAATTAAAATTTTAGATTTACAAATTGTGCCAAGTTTTGAAATTATTGAAATTGAATAAAATTTGCAAACTATGATGGATAATAAGGGTGTAAAACCCTTTGATCCTATTTTTTCCAAAAAGAAAAAAAATCTCAAAATATAGTCAAATGATCTTCAAGATTACCATGAATCCAGGATCCATTAGGTAATAAATTTTCTAATTATGTTTAACTTGTTCAAACTACGCTTAAATTTGTCCTTAATGATTTTAACGTTTTTTGTTGCTATTAGATAGGGTATAAGATCATTTACAAAACATACTATCTTAAACTTTACGTTATATGAAAACTTATCCTTTTCCTTTTGAACTTTTACTTTAAAACTTACAAAAAAATAAAAATAAAAGATATGCAAGTTTCTCTAGGGGTTCCTTCCGAGTATAAGGAGGTTGTTTTTGAAAAAGATGAAAGTCTTAAAGAATAATCATTGAAAAAAATGGACATGCCTATATGCAAGAGAACTATGAGGTGTAGATGAGTCATGTGGATATATTGAGAGATATAATCAAGTTAGTTGCTAAAGACTTCACTTATGATATTAATTACTCAAAAACCTTTGCCTTTATTATGAAGTTAAACACATGATTTATTACACAGCTACACATAGTATTAACAATTGAAATTATTTACTTTATCCTTTAAAGTGAGTTTCTCACTTTAAAGTAGTTGAACCCAAACCCTTCCATATAAAAAACATTACACTAGTATAAATTAATTTGTAAGTAATTTGTTAGTTATATATTTTACAACTAGTGTAGGTGCAACTCTATCATTTCTTTTTATCCAAACCAATTTTTTATAATTAAAAAAACAACTCCTTATTAAAAATATTTAATGAGTTTGTTGTGAATTTTCTTTTGTGGACTACATTTTATGTATGCCTTGTAAATTTTCAATTATATTTTAAATATATAAAAAAATTATTTATAGATATATATTGTCAAATGTAGATTTTTTTAATAGTTTTTATTTCAAATTTATATTTTATCGTAATTTTCTTACATCAAATTTCTTAAGTTTTTCCTTTTCATTTTTTATTTTAAACAAAAATATTTTTAAAAATAAGTTTTACACTTTCATAGCTTCTAATTTTAAGAATATTTCTTGAAAAGGGATAACTATTAATCAATATTATCTCATTCATTTACTTTTTAGTTGTCTATTAAAAAGAAAAAAAATATTTCTATTTTTTTTTTAGAAATTTATGATACTAATAAATATTTTCAATTTTATCATTATCTTCATTGTAATGTCTTGTGATGTGATATTAAACCAACTAATAAAAAATATAAAAATAATTCAATTTTAAGAAAAATTATTTAATTTTATTATAAAAATGTAAATAATTTTTTTTCTACAATATGAGAAAAATGAGTAATGCATATAACATTGAACATTAAACAAAATTTAAATATCTGCAAATATAATCAAGAAATACATCATGCATAAACATTAATATAATAAAAATGTTCTACTTCATGTAATTCATAAAGATAAAAGTATCAAAATGTTATAACAATTTATCAAAACTTAACTAATTATTAACTTGATTAAAGTATTTTATTAATCGAATCAATAAATCAATAATTGAATCATATTACTAAGTATAATATGTATGTATGATAAATGTCAATTTTTAATATATTTATTTGTGTCTTTTGGGCTTTATTATTGAGGAAATTAACAATTATTTTCTAATTTGAGACTATATTGATTAAAAATACATGTTTTGAGTTTAGAAACAAGATTTGATATTTAATCCCAA
>JAMLFT010010918.1:0-11475 GCA_026544285.1 Pachyrhizus erosus
AATTTATATAACATTTTAATAAAAATTATTTAAATTAATTATTATTTACAAAACCGTCGAAATAATAATAATTGTAGAGTTTACTTAAGTTATTACTTATAAGGGTCTGTAAGCAAATAACTTAAGTAGTTATGAATAAGTGTTTGTGGTATAAATATTTGTGTAGAATGTTGTGCAATTTACTTAAAAGACTCTCTTACAAGGTAAATTCCGGTGAGTTATACATATTTATATGAGTTGTTTTTCAAAGTTTGTTAATTTTTAAGTTCCTCACTTTTTTTTTTTACCTTTTTTTTTTATTTTTTTAATAAATTTTTTTATTGTTTTTAGTTTTTTAAAAACCATTATTTCGCTTTTAGTTCTTAAAAATTTATATATTAAAAATAAAAAATGGAACAACTTTTTTCAAGGATTAAAAATAAATAAAAATATATGAGAAATTAAAAATAAAAAATCATAAAAATAGAAATAAAAACATAATAAATACTTATTTTTATAATCAAAGGAAAAATAAAGTTTAATTGTTTTTATTTTCTGTGAGAGTTTATTGAAATAAATTAAAAAGAACTTAAGGATACATTATAAATTCTTTTCAAAAGTTCATTCAAATGCTTACGCATATATTTATTTATTTCACAAGACAAGTTTAAATGAAATGTAAATGCATTTTTCTAAATGGACGCATAGTCTTTAATTATATTTGTAAGAGATAATTGATAAAATAAGTAAAAGTAAATTGAAAACAAAAATGGTGTTTGGTACAAACTTTTCATACGAGTACAAAAAATAAATAGGTTTCGCCAGACACCACAACTTTTTTCTTAATTCAACTTAATTGTTATTTCAATACCACATTTACAAATTCGTCTAAGCTTCGTAAAAAAAAGAAGAAAGAAAACCGTACTCTCCAGCAGTGCCGAATTGAAAAATAAATTAAAAGATGTTAATTTAGTTAATAATAAGTATGTTTAAATTAGAGTAAAAAATTAAAAAGAAATAAAAGAAAAGGTTGAAGGTAAAATAATAATTTAAGTTATTTAGTAGAAAATATAAAAATAATACAATTTTTTTTTCTTTTCTCCTATTTGATTATGTAAAAACTAAAAAGAAATAAAATATTATATATATAATAACATAAATATTTTAAATAAAATATAATATAATAAAAATAAATATATTTTTATCTTTTATAAAACTTATTAGTTTTTCTTTCATCTTAATTTGGTATGATGGAAAAGAAAATAAATAATAACAAATGAAAAACAATCTTTACCGTGTGCAGTACTCACAATAACGTAAGCATGATTAGTCTCTGCATGCAACAGGACAAAAATGAGTGAAAAAATAACATAACAATTTATAATCTTTTAACTTAATTGTATATTTTATTATTTAATTACTATTATTTTATAAATTTTATTATTTAATTTTTTAATATTTTATTATTATACTTTTTAATTTAACATAACATTTTTTTAATTTGAGATATTTATATTATTTTACAAGTATATTTTTTAAAAAAAAAATTTTATCCAACAACATAAAAAAATCATCTTGTTTTCTTTTTTTTTCTTTTCTTTCAATTTATTTCCCTTACTTTTCTTTTCCAAACCAATATTATCTTAAAACTAGACGGAACATGAAAATATAGGACCCAGATTCCGTTACACTTCTTGTTCCTGCGAGAAAAAAATATTATAAGTTAGTAAGAAAAATTAAATTACTAAATACCTTTTATTTTAGTTAACTAAACTTGTACATTAAGCAAATGAATTGTGAACTAATTAAAATGACTTTTCAAACATATTATATATCTAACAAAAATTAAACTATTAGCATTAACATTATGAATTTTTATATATTCTTTTTAGCCAAGATTGTGAATTTATTATATTAATAATATAATGCCCCATACTAACAAGCAGTTCCTCTAAAGAAAAAACGAGCAGTTACGTCAACATATAAATACATGCACTATTTGTATATCGCAAATTGGCATAATGCACAATATAAAAAAAAAAAAAAACATAATGCATTATATTTTAATATAAACTCGTAATATCTATATTAATAATTCAATTTCTATTAAATATAAATTATATCTTTGACCCATGATGATCGCCCCTACGGTTAACAGTTGGAGAATTTAAAAAATTTGGTTAAAATTGACAAAAACGAGTCTAAAATCATACAAAAAAAAGTTTGAAGAAATATTTTATATTTTCATGAATTTAATTGAAATATACTGATAATGTATTAAAAAAACGTTGTCATCTAAACATGAGTTGCTACATAATTAAAGATTATTCATTTTTTAATTTTTACTTTAAAAGTAATATTTAAGAAAAAAATGATTGTAACACACTCAATATTAGTTTTTTAAATTGATTTAAAATATAAATCAGTAGTGAAGATTTATTAAAAAAGAATATGACTTTATAATTTTTAATTAATAGTAATGAACATGTATATAATAATGTATTATTATTATTATTTCTTATCTAAGAACAAATTTAATAATTAGCTGACAGAGTGAATCTATACACTAACAGTATGTTAAAATTAAATCATTTTTTAATTTGGTCACAAATTTTAAAATATAAATAAAAATATGCGTTTAAACCTGTATAAATTTGTCATGATTTAATATTTTAACAACCAAATTTTATCTGATAATTAATTTTACAACAATAACAAAGTAAACAAATCTATTAGAATAGTCAAATTATAAAAATGAATATTTTATATTCACAATAACTTTAGGCTAATTAATATTTTTAAAATGTAATCAATCATATTTTCCTTAATTATTTTTTAAAGTCTCAACGAAAACTTAAAATGGTCATTATTATTTCACTTCATAACACGGATTTTTCCTATTTAATTAAACCAATAAATTACGAATTAATATTTTTGTTAGTCTTTTTTTGGACAAGATGCCTTTTTTAGGTTAATGATAAGACTATTTTTTTTAAAATTACTTAATTGTTGAAGAAAAATAAAATTTTACTCACGGTGGTTTTATACGATTGGAATAGAATTTTCTCCTATATCTTGATATACGTAATCTCATAAATGAAATATTACTTCCTTCCGTTTTTTTTATAATTGTCAAATTTCTAAAAAAATATTTTCATTTATTTATCATTTTCAAAATTTGAAATAATTTTAATTATTTTTTATTAATTATATCTTATATATATATATTATAAAATAAAAATACAAAATAAAATAAAAAACTCAATGACTATTTTATTAAAATAAAAAAAAGTATTACATTTCTTAAGAAACAGAGGTCATAATTATTCATTAATAATGTGCACTTGTCCCTTTTCTTTGTGAAGTGACTGTATAATCTGTATGATTTGCCATTAAAATTACTCATAGCTTGATCTATTTGATTTTTTTAAAAGTTTATCAACAGTGACAACACGTGCGAAGAGCCAGGTCTAAATTCAGCACGGTCCTTTTATTTATTAGTGGGTCAATCTAGAGAATCAACTTAATCAATTAATCAACTACTCGCTGCGGTAATTTTATTCTTTCTAATAAATTGATTACAAGTATATTACCTATCTAATCATATTAATTTACTTGTATAAATATTTATAACTATAATTTTAATTGTTATATATATAATTTTTCTTTCTAAAAAAAAATTATATATATAAGTATTACAAGTTTTCAGCTAATGTTAAAAATAACTCGATAATATCTTATTTAGATTTAATGCTGGATTACTAGATAATTGACATTATATTTAATTTCATACACAATTATTTACATATCTTTGTACATCGAAAACAATTTTTAACAGCAATCATGTTTGAATTTAGGAATTAAAAAAATTATTCGAATCTTAGACCGACCCTGATAATTATACGCAATTAAACCTATAATTCAATATTAGTAATCGTGAATTCTTTTAAGTGCCGACATCTTACCACGGCAATGGTGAGGTGTACCACAAGGGTTGTCTCTAGTCTCTCTTCTTCAAAGTCAGCTTACTCGTAATGTTTGAAAAAACAATAATAATATTTATATATTTTTTTAATTTATTATTCTAGTATTATATTATCTGTTACATTCTCTCCCTCTCTTTTCAATTTCTACTTATTTATCACTATTTTCGTACAATTAATGAGTATATAAGAAGACGTCAAAAAAATAAAAATAAAAATGGAGTATATAAGAAGTATTTCTATTCCGAAAAGAACAAACGTTCCGTTTTCAAACATTTCTCCACCGATTCCCTCCCTTGTATCCTTACTGAAATTCGGGTAAAATATGTTTTTTTTTATTATTATTATTTTAATTCTCATAAATTATTTTATTTTATTTTTTATCTCTCATGATTAATTTTGACTGATAAATAATAACACGTTGAACATATAAATTGTGTCTGAAATTTTTTTGTTTAAACATTTTATAAATTTTAATTACTTCAAACTTTTTAAAATTTAAAAATTTATTTTTATAATATTTTTAATAGTCACAGAAAATTTGGTATTAATATATTTTTAAAATATTTTATAATTTTAGTTTGTTAGAAAATTTACAATAAATAAAAATTTAAATAAAAAATTTTAAAATGAATTTTACTCGCTACGTCAATTAAAATTAACACTAAAATAAAAAATAAAATATGAGAGATTAAAAAAAAAATTATATAATCTTCAAAATAGTATTGAAATATGATAATTACTTAAAAATAAATGATACTGTAAAAACAAATTATTGTTTCATTAACTTGACATTGATAAAGCCAAAAGAAATAAGATAGACTGAATTAGCTCACTAAATTTGAAAAATTTATAGTAATCTTATATTATTATTTTAAAAATAACATCAACCATTAGTTTTTATTAGTTGAGGAAATAAAAATTTTATATTATTTTTAAAGGATCATAGACACTTGAGAAGTGAATAAGGAATAATTAGAAATTAAACCGAGTGAGTGTAAGAATTTTACGTGCATTATTAATTCATTGAATGTGTGGAGGAGCTGGGTAGGAGACATTTATGTAGAGCAGTGTTGATTTCACTAAAATCCCCATCACCATGTATAATAGATACTGTGGTTGAATTAAGATGCCACCATCTAAGTGCAGGTTTGGTTTTTAAAAATTAAAAATAATTTTATCAAAAGATTCAAATTCTTATTCTTATTTTTATTTATTAAATTTATAATAAAAGACATAATAAAATGTTTTTTTAACTTGAATTAAAGTAGGTGACCACTTTCCCCTCCCAATCCCAAACGAAGCAATTATACATGGAAGGATATCTTCCGTCTAAATCAATCACACGTGCCATGCTAAGTAAGTAATAATTCCTTATTTCTAAAAATTATTAAAGCCAACTATATTTGAAATTTGGAAGCATACATGCAAAACTCCAATAAGGAAAGGTCCCCAAAACTCAATTAAATGAGGAACATTTGAAGACCCAACCCACAAAAATTACTATATAGAGTAAGCCTCTCGTGGATTAAAATAATGGCTTTATTATTACTTTTGTTCGTATAAGCCCATTAAAAACCTCATTTCAATTTCTCACTCTACGTCAGTAGGTGACACTCGTCATTTTAAACTAATTATAATTCTATGATTTTTTTTTAAAATTATATCAAATTATATATTATTTTATAAAATCAATAAAATATTAAATATTTTGTTATAAAATATTCTTAATGAAGGTAGTTTATATTAAATAATAAATAATAAATAATAAATAAATTAATTAAAGAATATATATATATATTAAAGTAATAAATATCGTATGACAAATTAAAATATCTAGAGAAACATATAAAACCTGCACTAGGTGCGTAAATATAGAAAAATCATTATATTATTAAGTGAAATTTAGGTAAATGTTACTAAATAATATAAGTCTAACTCTTTTATTAACAAGTGTTTTTTATCATCGAACTAATTGAATTAATTTCGCTTAAATTCATATTAATTATACTTGTACTTTTCTGAATTTAAAATTATACTTCATTCTTCTTTTTTCCTATATTATTCTTACATATTGGTTCTCGCTGTTTTTTTAAAATTAAATACGCTTATACTATTTTATGCATAAAACATTCACATATAATTTCTTTAAAAATAATAAAATAAAAATAGGTATAAAAAAACAAACATAACTTTCTAATTAAAAATATATGTAAAATTATTTGACATTAACATGAAAAGGTCAGTGAATTTATCCTTTTATTATTATTTAATAAAATCTACGTATATCTAACTCATGATTAGAAAGTATATTGAAAAATTGTGAGTTTCGCCAATGTTTAATCTAAACTGCTATTGGTATTTATTTTCTAGATTAAAGGCTGTCTTGTGCCCTTGTAAAATCGTCAGTTTGATTTTGGAAAAAAAAAAAAAGAAGAAAGAAAAGAAAAGGCAAAGAATTGTTCAAAGGATTAACATTGTTTCTTCAAAATTACAAAGTAATCAATTAAACATTTTAAATGAATCAGAAAATAAATTAAAATACAATTTCCATAAAGTAAAATACAAATAATATTGATTCTGCCACGTATCCCCGATCAACTTATCTTCTATCTCTATGCTTATTTATTTATCAAGACTTGTACAATTCAAACATCACATTATTAGAGTCCAATAAAAGTAATGCAGACGATAATTTAAATTCAAAAGAATATTGTTAAAATACTTTTTACCTTTAACATCCTTCCAGATTTTTTTTTATCTGCTAACTAAATGGATGCTAATAGAAAATTTCTTAAAAAGTTTTTAAAAAAAAAAAAAAGTAAAATTTCTTAAAAAGAAGATCAACACAAAACTTGGGCAGTGTAAAAGGAAGGATTTCGTTGAGAGCGATGGAACTTAACATTTAACAGTAACACGCCGCCATGGCGCCATTTATTGAACGTTGAAGTTGAAATTGAATCCAATAACTTTTTTTTTTCGTTGAATTCAATAACTGATAAGTTACTAACGTGGCTAGCTAACTAATTATGATTTGTAGTCAAATACGTTGCTTGTTGAAACAACTCTGTTCGAAAGCCAATAACTTTGACTTTATATATATATAGGCATGTTCAGTTGAGCAGGTGTGAATTTAATAATCTTTAAATATACAATTAAAATCCTTTTTGCTTTGATATATTCAACTAAATATTATAAAAACTCCCAGTTTCATTCTTCCATTAGCTTTAGTGTTTATTTTTTTAATCGTCTGTGCCTCTTATACTCTGTCTCCATTGCTAACAAATGCTGTTAGAGACTTCTTCCTATAAAACTGAAAAATATAAATTTGTATTTACATTTTTTTTCTATCTTATGCATCCTGAGATGCATAAATTAATGGGAAAAAATAAAAAATATTATAAATAAATTTCTTTTTTTATTTCTAACCTTTGACATATGTAATTGGTGCATAGGAGGAAAAATAGATCGAATCACTTAATTCAAAACCCTAATACCTTTTCATCAGAAAAAGAGTTTATAGGTTAGGCCACGTGCTTTACCTTCAGACATGAGACCCAAATATATTCGTGAATCATCATGAGTTATGATTTTCGCTCGGCCCAATGTCTCAGCCATATTCCCATAGAGCAGATACACTTCCACAATTACTTAACACATACATGTTTTACTAACTGCAGCCCATAATTTTAATATTTCTAAAAAATCTTATTTATCCTAATCTTTCTACCAACTATTTTATCTGCATCTTCACTCTCAATTATAAATTTAAAAATTTATAAAATATATAAATTATCTATTATTTAATTCATAATTATATTTTAAGATTTGTGAATTAAACATTCTATAATTTTTTTAATAATGTTATAGATTAAAAAATTCATAATATATATTATTAAGAATTGTTCAATTTATAATTATATTAAAAAATTATGAAATATTTGATATATAAATTTTAAAATATAATTATGAATTCAACAATTTATAATATATATGTTTTACGAATAAACAACCTGTAATGTATATATTGTACGAATTATATAATTTATAATATAATTAAGAAATTTTAATTTTTTTAAATGTTTGAGTATAAAAAAATAAAAGAATTTAATTTCATTTAAAATCTTAATTTTTAATTATGAGATTTAGAAAATAAAAAATGAGATGTATTAAGTAATTGTCATACACTAAAAATATTTTGCTCAGCCAAATAGCCCTGCCATATACGCATGGAGCATTTTCCAGGAAGGAACCGTTGGCGTCCCGTGAAACATTATAATTTTTTTTTTTTTGTTTAAGTTGATTAAAAATATTTTTCCTTTTCTTTTTTGTCTATAAGGAGAACCCCGTAAAAATCTTACAAATCAACAAAAAAGGAAGGGGAAGTAAAAATTTGACAAAAGGGACGAAACATAATGTGAGAGATCAAACCTATACACTCATTATTTATATTTAGCAACTCAATCAATTGAATCGATCCAATGCAACTATGTATATATATATATTCTTGTATTTAATACATTCTTTTACATTCTCCATTTTTACTTGTTAAAAGTATACTAGCCACACTTGCTAAAATAATCTTAAATAGTAACCTCACCATTTTATTTTCTTTTAATGCAATTATAAAAAGAATGGGTACCTAAGAAAAAATACTTCAACGTGTCAGTCAGTATATAAAATCAATAGAGTAATAGTAACTAGAAAGTGTATTTATTTATCCCAAAAAAAAATAGAAAGTACATTTTACTTAATCTTTTTGCAAATTGCTTATTAAGAGAGCTTGACTGTAGGTGAGTTGGATAAGATAGTTAAGTGCAGTCATATAGTAAACCCTGTTCTTTCAAAAAAAAAAAAAAAAAAAAAGGTGTGTGTATGTATGAAGCGATAAAATTAACTTTAAAACACATATTTTATTGTGATCAATCATAATTAATATCTTTCTTTTGGGTATACAATACAGTACAATCTCTATGAAAACAGTCTTATTTAAATTGAATATGGAAGGACAACATTTTTTATTTGAATACTTAATACAATTATATTTTAAGATTTAAATTTAAAATTATTAATTAAATTTAAATGTATCATATAACCAGTATCTTAACATATGTTTCATATAAGATAAAAGTTTATTTTTATAAATAAATAATTTTTTAATATATAAATTATGTTATAATTAAATCTATAACAAATAAATATTTCTAACATATAAATTATACTTTAGATTTTCAATAAACAATTTATATTGTTACATAATGTTATTTATAAATAATAAATTTAGTTGGGGTGTGTTGGAGCAACATTTTTGTCATGCCACCTGCATTATTTAGTTTTTTAACCACCTTTGTAGTAGTAACTCGCTTTGCTTCTCATTGGTTATAGCTATCGAAATGTGTCATCTCGCCCAAATTAGCCTCGGCCTATGTGTGCCGAAGCCGAAAAGGAAATTGGGCCTATAAGGCCCAAAATCGTATAAGCCCCTCAACTCATATGCCTCAAACTTTAAAAATTAGTAATTGTTATTTATATATCTCATCTTTATTAATATACATTTTTTTATATATTTTTTAAAATATTTTCTCCTTTTTTTTAGAATATTAAAATATTAAAATTTTACATTTTAAAAATTATTCTCTCCAAATCAATTTCTAAAAGAAGGAAATATTAATTATCTTCAAATTATTATATGTTTGTTATATCATGATATAATTTTTTTATTTTCTTAAAAAAAATAGAAAAAAATAAATTTACAAGATTTTGGAATATGAATGTTATGGTTACATAAATAATATTATCAAATTGAGGTAAAATATTTAAATAACTGAAAATATGTATCGTTTGTTGATAAAATTATTTTTTTTGTCAAGATATAAAAATTTTACAGTAAAAAAAAATATAATTAAGTGTCTAAATTATTTATAATTATGATATAATTATCATAAGTTATCATAAATTATGTAAAAATTGTTTCTTAAAGATAGGTGTCTTGTTTTTTTTTCAAAAAATAATTTTTAAAAATAATAAAATTTTACATTACAAAAAATATTTTTTAAAATGTGATAAATTTTTAACATTATCAAAAATATTTCTGATTTTTTTTAAAAAAAATATTAATAATATTGAGAGATATAAATAAGAATTAACTTTTTTAATGTAATCATATACCAGTTTTTTTTTTAATAAACTATGTATATTATATGAATCGAAGGTGAATATGGATTAAGTGAATCTAATTATTTAAGTAGTTTAAAAAAACTAAAAAAATATTTGAATTAGTTTAAACAATCGATTTGGTTTAAATTTTAAATCTGTAAATCAATAATATTGATTTGACTATTATTTTTTTTATCCAAAGAAATCAAACACATATATCAAAAGTTTATTATAATTTATGTATCTTATTCAAGCAATTGAATTACACCCTTTGATATAATTAGGGTATTGAATTTGAGCGGATGCAGCTTTAACTCATATAATTTTGGAAAAAAAAATATTTTTATGCTGTGTAATCCTATAATTTTATTTTGAGACTATTTAATAACTTTTCATTTTATTGTGATTTTTCTTATTTTTCTATTTGCATATATTTTTTTAAAAAAAGCATAAATAACTTGTTTGACTTTACTTTTTTTATTCTTTTTTTTTTTAAATATTAAAAGTGTCTTTGATTTAATAAGCTTCAATTAAAAAAATTTATGACGTGTTTTTTACATAAAGTTTATAAACACATTTTAAATAATAAATATATTTATATCTTTATTACTCGAAAGTTTATTATACGGTGGATATATTTATTTATTTATTTCCTGTCCTCAATTGCAATAAATTTATAATAAAAATAATATTTGCCATCTAAAATATGTTATTAAACAAGGTTTAAACAAAAAATCAGAAAAGGTTGTTTGGGCTCATTATTTTGTTTTATACATGTTATAAATATGAAGCACGTGTTTGAACGTAGCATTTGAAAATTCTGATAAATTTAGAGTTGACTTTATTTTATATTTTTCTTTTTACTAATACTCCTTCTCATAATTTTCGTTGTGGGAAATAAAGCGATAAGACATTAGGCCTTATTTACAGGATAAAATAGAATAATGATAAATAAAATATAGGAATGATAAGAATAGTGAAATATATGAGTGATGAGTAAGATATATATTTATGATTCATTTTAGAGTTCAACGTGTGCCAGGCAACTTATTAGATAATCAATAAGGATTGAATTAGTATTCTACAACATGATAGAATTAAGGTATAATTTTTTGTTTAAAAAAATATTAATATTCAAAGGACAACACTATTTTAAATAAAATTATTTTTAAAATTGGATTAGAATATATATTCGTGCCATGCAGGAACGAATTAGAGGAAATGATTATTTGTAAATATAAAAAATAATATTAACAATTTTATAATTTTTTTATATTACTAAAAAAATATATTTAAAACCAATTAATATTTTACAATAAATAATTTTTTTACTAATAAAAATAACAAAAGATGGTTA
>JAMLFT010010919.1:0-11475 GCA_026544285.1 Pachyrhizus erosus
GATATGATAATTATTTAATAAAAAATAAATCTAATATTTTTTAAAAAAATTCTTATGATGTCTAAAGAAATTTTATTAAAAATAAATATTTTAAAATAAAATTTATAAAGACTAAAATATAAGAAAAAAAATTATAAAAATTGAAAGTATGATATTATATTAGAGAAACTAAAAAATATATTTAAGTTAATTTTTTATATACATTTAAGTAGTTGGCAGGAAGGTAATGCTCTTCTGTGAAACATTCAACTATTATCCATCAACTTCAAAATTCTGTATTGTGTATTTTATTTTTTATAAATAAAATAGGTATTTTAACAGTTAAAATTAAAAATTTTAAAAATATTTAATTATCCTTTTGAATCTTATAATTGTAATAATTTTCATTTTAGTTCCTATAGTTTACAATATTTTTTATTAGTTTTTATAGTTATATTTTTTAATCATTTTAGTCTTTCCTATCTAAAATTATTTAACATTGTTTTTTAACATATGTTTTAAAAATATTACAAAGCTAAAACTAACCGTGAAAATCACAATAAAAATTTGATAATTTCAGTTTAAGGAATCTGAATGTAATGAATAATGACGTTCGATAATTTTAGACAGTGATGATAAAAAAAATTAAAATTATAAAGATTAAAATTAAATATTTTAAACTATAGAAATTAAAAGAAAAAATTATTGTAACTATAGATATAAAAGAGTAATTAAAACTTTGAAAAATAACTCTATAGTGTAGATCATCTGAATTTTATTCAATGATTATATATTCATTAATTTGTCTTACAACAAATACTAGATGCCTATAAAATTTAAATTATAATAAATAGTAAAGGCTAAAAAATTAAAAATAACACAAAATCGCCCTCTTCCTGTTTCCAAGCAAGAGATCTTGCCCACCACAGACTAAGGAAATACTTTATATTATTTTCTATTTGCTGTGACCAAAGTATCTTCTAATTTATAGCTAAAAAACAATTTTTGTATATTAATATTAATCACTGATGTAAACTTAATTAATTTTCTTAAAACATGTTCTATACACAAGGTTTAGATTCTGGAATCTTATTCAACGTGCAGTTATATCAAATTGACCTTTGATAAAATAATTAGAAAAATGAAGAATCATAGGTCTTCATTCTATTATATTAAAAAATGTGGGTATATCTTGCTTTTTTTGTTGGGTTAAGAGATATGTTGCTAAGGCTTGACTTGATCACTCAGAAAAGCAAGAGAGTTCTACATCATGAACTCAATTATTTGAATTTTGATGCTTTTCAATATTATTATTTTATGTTTATATTGGGACTTCTAAAAGTCTCATTTTCTCATTACCATGATCATTATTAGGACACGATTTTTTTAATATATTATACAACATAACCTATATAAACTTATTAAATGTTAATATTGGATTTAAAAACTATATATTTAAAAAAACATGTCTCACATAAAAATTATAGATAAGATGTTTTAACGAGCGATTTAATGGCGTCCGTTGAAGAATTAAAAATGAAAGTTATCTACACAAAAAAAATGTAACTTTTAAGGTTTAACATATCAAATTCTTAAAAGTTTTACTTTCATTAAATACTAGTGTAGTAACCGCTTTAAGATATTAAATTTATAATTTTTAATATATATATATTAAAAGCTATATATTATATATATAAATATAAATGATTTTATATTTATACTTGTTTGTATTTATATATATTTTATATCATTATAATTCATATAAATGTGTGTTTTCAAAGTTATTATATTTATAAACATATTCACATTTTTATATAACCTAGATATATTCAAAATTTGAATAAGAGATATTAAAAATGAAAATATTTTAAATTATCTTTTGCAATTTTTATTTTTTCTTTAATAAATATGTTTTCATAAAATAAAGAAATGACTAACACTAATTAAGACAAATATAAGATACTTACTACATAATATTTTTAGTTGATCTTATTTTGTTTTGACTAACAATTGAAAGATTAAAAAAATTTCTAATAATTTCATGTTGATTTAATTAATTTACAGTAATAATTTGTTGTAACATTTTCATCATTACTCTTACATGTTTAAATAATTTAGTATGATTTTTATTTGTTCAAAGAATCATTGTGCTTTCATTTTATTATTATGTTAAATATTTGACATATAAGCATCATCGTATTTGCAAGGTACGTAATTGAATAGTATTTTAAAATTAAAAAATTAAAAAATTGTTATAATAATTTCTTTCTTTTCAAAAATTTTGAATTTATTTTTTTATTTTTCTATTATAATCGTTTACTTATTATATTTTTATTATTTTAAAGTTATTTTAAATTAATTAAGTATGATTTTGATTGATAAGAATAATTACTTTATTATCTATATATTATCAAATTGAATATTTGGCATGTAAATCACGGAAGGGATTTATTTGAGTATAATTCTACAATCTAAGTAAAATTAAAAATTATAAAACAAATAAAAATTAACATAAATTATTTGATTATGTCAATATTTCTTAATTATTATTTAATTATATAATATGAATTTATTTTTATAATGAAATAAAATCATTTTTGAATTTTTTTTACATCAATATTGTTAGTTAATTTAAAAATTTAGATACCAAATAAATTTGTCTAATTGATGATATAATATTTTGAATAATTAATGTGTTATAAAATATCATCATTTAATTTTTCTTATTGTACTAATATTTGAAAGTTCACGTTATATAACTAAAGATATATGAAGTGTTTGACTTTTAAAATATTTTAATAATAGTAAAAAGATTAAACTTTGTAAAGAATTAATGTTTGTTACATATGCAGTATGTTTATATTTTTAGACATTAAGTGTTCATAAAATTTATACATATAGTTTTATGGTTACTTAGATATCTTTTTGTTAATATTTATGAAAGTATTAAATATTTATTAAGAAAGTTGTCCAAATTTTTTTTTTATAAGTGTTCACTCATTCTTTATTTAAAAGTGACCATCCTTTTCTATCATATATATATTTTTATAAAGAAATTTATATATATAATCTCTTTTATCTCATAGACATCAAGTTTCTTATGAGTTAAAACTTTAAAATATTTTTTTAAAATAGATTAAGTCATTCAAATGTTAACATTTGTTTTATCTTTTTTAATAATGAGTCACATTTATCGTAAAACAGACATAAGCTTGATATTAGGTTTAGTCTCTATACAATTTAAAGAAGACAAATAAGTCAACTTATCAAAACGAGTATCATAGTAGCTAAACAAAAAGAAAATGGCAAAATGTATCTAACATGTATCGAGAAAGAGAAAACATCTTTTGATATAAATTATCATTGTTGCTTGTTGTGTTTGACTCTTTTCTTAACTTTTGTAATTTTTATCTTGTGCATTTAATGCACATCAAAATAGAAACAACTTATTTCACAATGAACATCTTCCATGCTTTTATAAGAAGATTCAAGAGCCATGAGAAAAGTAATTACACACTTTAAACATTTATACCTTTTGTAATCATAAAGTTATCTATATCTTATGCTTAACTTGTAAGCACAAACTACGTGAGTTTTCTTTCAAATTTATATCTTTATGAAAGTCTGGAGAGACTTAGTAAAAAAAAAACACTTAGATAAAATTATCTCAAGTTAAGATAATATTATTGTGAAGCTCGAAAAGACTTAGAGAATACTTGGTATTGTAAACTGTTTGCTCAGTGGAAATCCTTTAGGTTGAAGGGACTGAAAATATTTTTCATTATAAAGTGAATTAGTATAAACTTTTGTGTTTATCCTTTATCTCTCTTTTATCTTTCACACTTTTTATTTGTGAATGATCCTTGTCAAGTGCTTTTAAACGTTGAAAAACCTTTTATTGTGATAAATTTTCAAAAATACACTAACAATTCAATATCTTTTCTTGTGTTTTTTTTTTTTCAATTGTCTACTATATTATCTTTCATTTCACAAATATAAGTAGAAAGTTCACCTTCACCACATTATTTATTAATGTAAGACATTATCCAATATTTGATAATCATTACATAACTTAAATCATAATTCAAAAATTTAATAAAAAAAATATAAATATTAAAAAAAACAAGATTACATTTCTTTCAAATGTATAGAAATGTCAATATCTAACAAATAAAAAATTATATACATAATACATAAAAGAAGAATAAATTACATAAACACTCTTGGAATTTTGTGAAATTTCACAAACACTCCCTACCTTTTTAATCATTATAACTACCCTTTTATAGAGGGTGTTTATTTAATATATATGAGGATGTTAGTGTAATATTTACAAACATTAAAAGAGTATTAGTGTAATGTATAAAGAAATATTAGTGTATATCTTTTAAAATTAAAAAAGGTTAGTGTAGGAATAGAAAATAGAAGAAATATTTGTGTAATTTTATAAAATCTTAGGCAGTACTTATGTAATTTACTCTAAATAAAAAGTCACAAATGTTAAAACTCTCCACAGGAAAAAAAAAGAAAAAATACATTAAGTTACATTTAAATGAATGAATCGACATGACATCATTTTAAAAATTAGTAAATAACATTATTTATCTATAATTTCTCTCCATTTTTCTTATCAAGTGTTTATCCTTGCTAACTACAAAAAGATGGGAGTTAGAGCAAGTAAAACAATGGTATGTAAGGCATGATCGAATAATGAAATAAAGAAGAAATGGAAACATCTAATAAGAGAAAAAAATGATAGGGATAAATATAAAAAAAAATAAGAGTAAATTACACAAATATTTCCTAAGATTTTGTGAAGTTACACAAATATCCTTTGTCTTTTTAACCATTACAATTGCCTTCTTGTATAGAGTGTTTGTGTAAGATATAAGAGTGTTAGTGTAATGTTTATAAACATTAATGAGATATTAATGTAACATGTAAGAGGAATATGGATGTATATTTTTCAAAACTCAAGAAATGATACTGTAGGAATAGAAAATAATAAGAAATATTTGTATAATTTTATAAAATTTCAGGAAGTATCTACGTAATTTACTAAAAAAATAAAGAAAAAAAAGAAAAAATATTGACTTATCTATAATTTGTTATCCATTTCATCAACAATTATGAATCTTCTTAGAAAAGCCAACTATAAAGTCAAAAAACATTGAGAAGTGAAGCATGCAAGGCGTGGTTGAAGGAAAAAAAAAACAAAAGGAAAAAGAATATATGTTGTTTACAATTATTCTAATTAATTAAAAACAATCTAGTTCCCTAATTTAAAATAGTGCTAATTATCTTAATTAAAACATAAATGTGTATTGATAATAATTTATTTATTTATTTTAAACTAAAATATATATACTAATTTTAATCACCTTAATTATTATATTTATATAATTTTATGAATTAAAAATAAAAAAAAATTCTAGCGACATTCTAACTGGTAAAGAATATAAATGTAATGTTGTCATATTTTCGTAGCACCCATTATTACATTATCCCAATCATAATTATTGTGTATTTAATTTAATTATTATTATTATTTTCTATTTATAAATAATCTCATTTATTTATAAGTGTAGAAGAATAATAAAATTATTATTTTTAACTATTCCTTTTATACAATTAGGTATAATTATTTAGCTTTCTATATCTAGTTAATATCATTAAAATAAAAACATTTTTATAAATTATATCACGTGCATAGATAAATCATAAAATTCATATATATAAAAGCTAACACAACAATCTAGAAGAAAAAATAATTTACCATAAAAAACAACGTCAAAACCAAAGACATAAAAAATGTTTAACCTCTAAAAAATCTTATGATTTTGATGATAACAAAAAATATAAAACCTTGATGGATTAACAAATTTTTGATAAGTTATGAAAATGTTGTATGCATTCAATGTTGAAAAGGTATATCATTTTAACTCAAACATGCAAAAGTATATTTTAATTAAACACATGTCTAATGTGCAAAAATGGACATGTGTCCAATGGTTTCATAAAAGACTATGTGTCCAATGTGTAATAATAAAAATAAGTATCCAATAGTTTTCATCTAATGTGATGTTTTTTTATTCATTCAATGCTAATGAGAACCCACTCTTATTTTTATATTCACGTAAAAAATTTATTTAATGTTTCTAAGTCACTATGCTTTAAGCTTTCACATTTTTAACGCTAAGACTTATTGCTCTTATACTTTGTGCATATGATATTCTCTTTATTTTTCAAATATGTTATAATGTTTGAATTTTAAGATTTTTAATAAAAAACAAAACTATTTGAAGGATAAGCAGTGTCTTTGATCAAAAGTCAACTTCGAGTCAAGAACCTAGTCAAAGAACAAATATGTAGAAAAGGAAGGTCAATGATTTTTGAGAAAGAAAGAACATTTGTTTTTCTCTTTCAATTGTTGGAGATATCCCATCAAGAGAAGGAAACGTGAATGAAGTCCCCATGTAGTAAGTGAAAATTCAAAATAAAAAATTTATAAAGCTTTATCTTATAATGGGAATATTTTCATGAAGTTTGTATAAAAATTATAAGTGAAGATTAGAAGAACTAACGAAACTCTATATATTCTTGGATAATAAATTACTAATAATTTTCTAAAGCGTTTAAATAGTTTCACTATTTGCTTTGCAAAGTTATCCTATACGTGTACTTAAATTATTATATCCCCACTTATGTGAGTAGATCTTGTATATTTAAACTCGTAAAGTTTGTGAAAATCATGAGAGACTTAGTGTTAAAAGGTACTTATATTTTTATAACTTCAACAAAGATTGTGTTGTAGTCAAAAGTAGCATAAAGAATATATAAGATTATTGGGAGTGACATAGAGAATATTTTTTTTATAGCCTAGAGCGATATTAAAAAATATTTGTTTTATAACCTTGTTTTGGTTAGTAAAACCCTTTTAAAGTTGACAAAGAATTAGATGTAGCTCAAAGATTAAGTAAATCAATATACAAACTCGTATTTTTGGTTTCTTTCTTAACTTTGTGTTTTCTACACACCTTTGGACAAAAAACTTTGTGAACTTGTTTTTCATCCTAAGCTTTGCAAAAAGGTTTTGAAAAAACTTGCAAAGTCATACCTATATTATTTAACCCCATTAGTATATTTTTGTCATTTCAAACAATATCTCAAATAGAAACTTGTTGAACTGACATAAAATATATGTATCATCGAGTACTAAAAGGTTTCTAAATTAGAATAGTTAACAATGTACACATTAAACCATTATTTGTAACCATAGTCTACCATCAAAGTCAATTATTGAGAACCCTTTAAAGGGTCTTGTTGGTGTAAAATTTGTTCACCTATTGTATCGGCTAACACCAATCAATTCTCACTTATGCAACTGATTCAAAAGAGGGATTATATTCCTTAATTAAGTCCGTAGTCCACTCTAAAAAGATTTCTAACAATTGCGACTCTGAGATTTTTATACTACATTATTTCTATTTAAAGTGCGATAAATGAAAGTTATAAATAACTAATGTAAAGTAGAAAAAATTAATTAATAATAATAAAAATAATGAAGTAGAGAAATTAAAAAAAAAAGTAAATTTGCATTGATTATAGTCACAAATTATGATTACATTCTTTTATTTATAATACCATAAATGGTTATTATCTTTTATTTTCCTCGAACAATGATTGAAAAACACCTAAAATTAAAGTTCATTCAAATTTCTAAGCTATCAAGTGCAACAAATGACCATTCTTTCATTTCCAAATTTCTCTCATCTTATCTTTTTGTTTTCCTTTATCTTCAACCAATTTCTGTTGCTGAATTTCTTTAAAACTCCCAACTATAGCTATTTTGCACTACGTTTCTCCTTATTTTTTACTTCTTGTAAACTTTCCAAAATTTTTAGATGTGAAATGAGTATCCCTATTAGAGATAATACTAGAAGGTATATTATGTAATATGATAATCTCTTAAATATACACTTGAGTTAATTTCTCTAAAAAATATTTAATATTAATGAGTAACATTATAAGTATGGTTTAGTTTGATTAAAATTTTTATTTGATTTATGTAATTATTAATAACGTAACTAATAGTTTATTAATTTATTAAAGGTTATATTTGATTTGACATATTAATTGAAATATATAAATTAAAGTGGTTAAAATAAAATTAGTTTAAGAGGAAAGATGAACGAATTTAGTGTTCGTCACAAGATATTAATCTATCAATAAAACCTTTATTTTGTGTAATAATTGATAAGTTATTTAAAAAAAAAGACTAAATATAATGGCAACACTTGGTTGGAGATCTAAAATCTAAGCATGGTTGCTTTTCTAATATAACAAAACTATTGTTCTTTTTTTTTTAAAAAAAAAAAATCCATTTTTAAGCCTTTTGCATTGTCTTGAATTATATAAAATGTAAAAAAGATTAGTAAATAAATTTTAAATGTCATATCTTGGAGATAAAATATATTAAAATAATAAAACATATAAAAGTTTATCATAAAAGTAAAAGACAAATCAAACAAAAATGATGAAAAGATAAAATGTTTGAAGGAAAGAAAAGAAAGGAATACCCCCTATAAACAAGAAATATAAATGAAAATCATAAAAGAGAAACAAAAGGAAGAATAATATTATTTTAAGGGTTAAATATGTTTTTAATTTTTCATAAATAATTAAAATTTATTTTTGATTTCTGATAAATATTTTTGAAATTTTTGATGCTTGACAAATTTATAATTTTATTTTTAAGCTTTCTCATTAATAAATTATTGCTAAGAATTGAATTATGTGTTAATTGATACGTTTGATATGGTTCATTTAAGTAATAACTTAATAATATATTAAAAACAAAAACTAAAAAAAAATTTAAATTTATTAAGAATTAAAAACTTAAAAAAAATTATAAGAAACCAAAAATAAATTTGATAATTTATTAAAAATAAAAAAATATATTTAAGTCTTATTTTAATAATACAGTATAACTCCTCATATCATAGCGGAGAACCTCTCCTTTAAATATCTTGTATTATTTCAATAGTTGAAAGTGAAATAACAGTAAAATAATATTAGCAAACAAACTTTTAAAATTAAGTATTATAAAATTAATTAAAATATATTATATAAAAATTAAAAAAAGGATACAACCTTACTTTATATGTTAGTGATCGATTATTTTAGAAAGAAAGGATGGAATAAAAAATAACAATGTATATGTAGATATTTATAATTGATTGATCAACTAATTTTTTGTTTCATGAAACTTAAATTATGCAAGATTTTTAATTTAAATATTTAATTATAAAAATTATATTAATTATAATTATCTTAATTAATATAATAATTTATTTTAATAAATTTAAAATAAAAATGAGTTATTTGTATTTTAATAAGGAAAAAATTTTAAAATGTTGTCATATGACATTTTTTATGTGAAAAACCTTTATATATATATATTATCAATTATAATCAAAATAAATCTTATAAGATTTCATAATTTAAATATGCTAAAATTTTGCATCAATATATATATTAATATTATCATTTAATATTAATCAAACGATGTAATTATATTATCAATTAAAATGTTCAAATCATAATTGATTATTATAATTAAATAAATTATATTTTTAGTCTTTGAACTTTTATTAATTTTTTTTATTTTAAAATTTTTATTTGACTAATCTTGATCTTTAAATTATTTTTTAATTTGATTTTTAGTTTTTGTCATAAGTCTCTTTGTTAAATGATAAAATAATACTTAATTTTTAATATTTTTTATTAATTAAAAATCACCATAAATCATTTGATAAAATCATTCAAAATGTGTTAATATTTTTTTAATGATTTTAATTGCCATAAATTATTTCCCTAAATTTTTAAAAGTATCTCCAATAAAATTTAAAAGCCATTATCCCAAAAGACAAAGACAAATGGTAATATGTAAAAATGATTTTATGTACTACATTGCTCTTTTATGTTTTCAATACCCAATATAATCCTATACAATACTCTCCACTATGGTAGTATCTCACACCACCTGAATTCACAAACCTACAAATTGTTCAAGCGATTCAACAATAGCTGCATATAATTAATCTCTTGCAGCATTCATAACCCTACAAATTGTCCTTTTTATTTTTCTTGCAAAAAATAATTCATGTCTCATCCATCTTCAACCTTTTCACATCTATATTATGCGTCTATGTGATTCTCGTTTTCTGATTTTGGTTTAGTCTTTTGGGAATCTTTTTAGTTCATTTCATGCTTTAGGGAATAATCTTTTTAGTTCATTTCATGCTTTAGGGGATAATCTTTTTCGTTCATTTCATGCTTTAGGGGATAATCTTTTTAGTTCATTTCATGCTTTAGGGGATAATCTTTTCAGTTCATTTCATGCTTTAGATTGCTTGAATTTTGTTTGGTTTTGATTATTTCATTGGTTTTGCTTTTGATTCCTGGCTTTCATAAGTGAAACACGTTTTGGTTATTTGGTTTTTGGACGTGTTATGAAATAAAATATATACCTATTCATAGTTAAGCAATTTTTAGTGGCTAAAAGTTGCGAGACCATGATTAAAGACATTTCAAATGGTTTCATTAAGCATTTTTCTTTAGTTTTTAAAAAATTATCACAAATTAATTCTCATATCATTATTTAATAAAAAAATTTGAAGGAAGAAAATAAATAAATAAATTTAAAGCATAAGATCCAATAAAATAAAAATTTAGACATTATAAATAAAAGTTAGTGAAAGTTCAAGAATTAAAAATATAATTTATTTAAAATTATTTTATTTATTATTTTGATCACTTGATATTTGATTATTATAATTATAAAAATATTCTATAAATCTAATAAAATAATTATTGTATTATGTAAAATCAAAATCTATATAAAATTTAATGATTTAATTAATTGATTTAATATAATATATAATTATTGTGATATTGTTAATTATTATGATTATATATTTTAAGAATTTAAAATAAAACTTAAAATATTGAGAAAAAATGATTATTATAGTGGTATCAAGTGACATTTTCCTACATAATAATATAATTGATTTTAATAAGTACAAATCAATAATCTAATTCAAAATTAGAGATTAAAATCATAGTTAAGTTCAAAAACTTATTTATCATTTAAAAAATTTATTTATTATTTTTTAATTTTAAAAATTAATATAATAATATCCACCAAATTTGGGAACAAAGGTGACTTTTTACTCCAAAAGAAAAAAGTTAGATATTTTTCAAGACAATCACAATATTAGATTTTAATGCAAATTTAATTATATGCCAATAAATAATATCTTATTAATATGTAATTAAATATTAATAAATATAGTTTTAATTTGTCACGTATGTTATTTTCACCAACCAAAATTATTTTATTGCTTCATAATTATAAAGTATTAAGTTGATATTAATTCCGTCTTAAATTACGTCTATCACTTTAGAATATTATCCTTTCTGTTTTAAAATAAT
>JAMLFT010010920.1:0-11474 GCA_026544285.1 Pachyrhizus erosus
TATATATTACTTTTTTTTATTATTTCTTAAAAAAGCTACTTCATAAAACTTATCTTTAATATTTTATTAAATTTACATATTTTATTATATAAAAATATTTTATTATAAATTTTTAATAAAAAAATTACTTCATATGATACATTATTGTTTTATTATTTTTAATAATAACCAGTTATGCATGCATTCCTCAAACTACTATTATTATAATGTAAGATACAAATATCGGATATTATAAATTATTGTTGTTATTATTATTTTTTTGCATAATTATTGTTATAAAATTATAAAAATTATAAAAATATTTTATAATAAATTTAACAATTGTGTAAAGAGTGCATATTATTTTAAAGTCATTAATTAATGTAATACACGTGAGCAAAGATAAATATCTTAATATATAAAATATTTTATAATAAATTTAACAAAAAATATATTACTTTTCACAATGTGTTAGTTTTATTATTTTATCAATACCCAAATGTATATTTATTAATTTTTTAATAATATATATTAAAAATTAATTTTTTTATGAAGGTAGACTAATACAATTTATATTATTTTTCTATATATCATGAATTTTTGTCCTGTATATTAATAAAATAAATAAATTTTTAATGTGAGAGGATTAGTATCAACTAAACTAAATAAACATATTAGATACAAATTATTTTTAAAATTTATTAATAAATTACTAAGTCATTTTAATATGATATGTAATTACCCAATTTTCTTCCTACGAAAGATTCCTTTCTCATCAGATGTTGAAGCACACTCTACAAGAAAAGTTCAAATTAGCCAAGAAACAATTTAAATGTAATCTTTTAAAAAGATTGTTACTAAAATTTTTTGGTGTTCCATTTCATTGTAGTGGCTATATCATTTTACAAACTATAACCACTTCAACTATATATAAGGACTTGCCTTCAACATTGCCAAAACCCATTATCATTGTTATAAAGTCATTAGAAAGGCCAACATACCCTACTGTTGTAGGAATCTCTCTAAAAAAATTGGGTTTGTTGCTACTTCCTCAATACTTTTTCCTTGATTTTCTCTTATTTTATCATTTAAAATCACATTTTGTAACTTCTTCAAATCTTATTAGCTATGATAACTTCACCTATTTTTCCTTAACAATTCTATTGAGGGGGACTTTTATTGAACAAAATTATGGCAGTTTGCACTAGGAACCATATGATAATAATGACATGTATTTTAAAATAGAAAATGAGAAATAAGATATATAGTGAAAAATATTATTATTTTTAATTCAATAATCTGATAATCTATTAATAGGCTTACATCCAAGAGTTAAATAAGTTAACAAATAAAATATCAGAAAGCAATGTGGGCACGTTGTTTGTTCTATTAAATATAGATACATTCTACTGAATATGACCACGTTCTGCTAAGCATGCCATTAACAAGTTCTTAAAAAATAGAACTAACTTAAAATTGACTTGACTAAATTAAATAAATTAAAATCATGTAGAAAAATAAACTATTTTTTTTAACAGTCTCTCCCTTAAACTGAAGTTTATAAGCTTCAGTTTATGCGCAACTATCAACAATACAAATGTACAATATAAATGTCTAACAAACTTCTTAAATTTTGGAAAAGGATGTAACTTTAGAGCTTTAGTAAATATATATGCTAATTAATCTTCACTTGGACAGTACTTCAATTCAATTTTTCCTTCACTCCTGAAATCTCTTAGAAAATAATACATAACATCAATATGCTTACTTCTTCCATGTAGTACAAGATTCTTATAGAGTTTAATAACTGAAGTATCCTCACAAAAAATTATTGTTGTTCCTTCTTACTTGAAATGTATCTCTTAATGAATCTTCTTTAGCTAGACAGCTTGACAAACGCAGGCTATTGTAACAACAAATTCAACTTCTATGGTTGACAAAGTGACAATTTGTTGCTTGTTGGATGACCACAAAACAACGCCTGTTCCCAATATAAAGACATAGTCTATTGTAATCCTTCTATCATGTTGATCTCCTGCATAATTATTGTAAGTAAATCCAAACAAATCTGACTTCTTTCCCTTTTTGTAGAACAATCCAAAATCCTTAATTCCTTGCAAGAAGGATTTTCTTACCTTCCAAAAGATGCATTTCTGTTGGACTCTCTATATATCTACTTATTAAACTCACAACATACGTTATGTCGAGTCTTGTTGCTGTTAAATACATCAGACTACCTACAATTTGCTTGTAAACCTTGTTGTCCACCCTTTTTCCTTCATGATCTTTGTTTAGTTTTAAACCATACTCTATTAGAGTGCTTACATGATTATCATCCTTCATTTGAAATTTGTCCAAAATTTCTCGCATATATTTCTTTTGTGAGATAAAAATGTCATTAGAAGATTGCACTACTTATATGCCAAGAAAGTAATATATCAAACCAAGATCAGTTATTTCAAACTCTATCATCATTGAGTTTTTGAATTCTTTAAACACGACATCAAAATTTCTAGAAAAAAATAAGATCATCGACATACAAACAAACAATAAGAATTTTTCCTTCATCTATCATCTTCACAAAAAGTGTGTGCTCATATGGGCACTTTTTGAAACTTGCCTTAAAAAAATAGTCCTTAATGCGACTATACCAAACATGTGGGGCTTGTTTTAATCCATAGAGAGCCTTTTTTAATTTATAGATTTATGCTCATCATGTAGTTTAATATAATTAGGGGGTTGGTCTATAAATATCTTTCTTCCAAGCTTCCATGCAAAAAAGCAGATTTGACGTCTAGTTGGAAAATTGGCTAAGAATTTTGTGTTGCCAATGCTATCACTAATCTAATTGTATTATGACGTGCAACTAGAGCAAAATTTTTATTATAATTTACTCCATATTCTTATTTGTGCCTTTTGCTACTAATTGCGCTTTATACTTGTCAACTTCACCATTTTCTTTCAATTTTGTTTTGAAAACCCATTTTACACTAATGATTTTGTGCCCTTTTGGAAGATCACAGAGCTCCCAAGTATCATTCCTTTCAATAGCTTCAATTTCATCATCCATCGCCTTTCTCCATTTTGGTTTCTTAACAGCACTTTCAAAAGTTGTGGAGTCACAATTTGCAAACAAGACAAAGTAGGTAACATGATCTTCATCATAATTAATCCCTGTTACCTTATAGTTTTTCATCTATGCTAGCTTTTTCCAAGTATGTTGGGAAGGTTCATCTGTTGTAGTTATTGCAATTGGTAACGTTTTCGAGACACCAATTAATAAATTTTCAGTTGGTTGCATTTCATCTTCAACATCACTATCAATAATTGAAATAGGCTGCTGCATATTCCAATGCCAAGTGTTTTCTTCATCAAGCTTTGGATGTCTCATTAATATTGAGAAATATACATCTTTCACCCTTATCATCAAGCTTTTTCCTTTTTCCATCTAGAATGTGGGCATAGGCAATGCAACCAAAAATTTTGAAGTAGTCTACGGTTGGTTTTCGCCCATTTCAAGCCTCTTTGAGTGTCATGTTTTGGACAACAAAAGTGGGACTTCTATTTAGGATATGAACGCTCCAATTTACGGCTTCAGGCTAAAATGTCTTTGAAATTCTTCCTTTTACTAGCAAACTTCTTACCATAATAAGAATGGTTCGATTCTTCCTCTTTGAGACACCATTTTGTTGTGGGGTATAAGTTGTTGTAAGCTCTCTTCTAATACCATAAGTATTACAAAAATCTTCAAATTTCTTTGAACAATATTCTCCACGATTATCTATACGAAAAGTCTTGATTATCTTTCTTGCTTCATTTTCAACATGTTCCTTGAAACTTTTAAAAACACTAAAAGTTTCTGATTTTTCCTATAAAAAATAAACCCATGTTTTTTTTACTATAATCATCAATGAAGGTGATTAGATAATTTTTACCTCCATTGGAAGATGATTTTATTAGCCCACAAATATCAGAATGAATTAACTCTAGGACATTCTTTGCTTTTCATGATTTTTCTTGAGGAAATTTTGAATGATGTTATTTGCTAACAACACATTCTTTGCATATTTTAGAGGGAACAACAATTTGAGGAAGTCCAGTCACCATATTTTTTTGGTGGAGAGTCTTTAGTCCACTAAAGCTCAAATGCCTATATCAAAAACACCACAACCATGAAAAATATTTTATTACGGTCATCAATCAAGATTGAATACTTTCAATCTTTAATGGAAATAACCTGCTTAAATTCATTTGAATAACATCATTGAACTCTCTTGTAGGACTATATATTACGCAAGCACCATCCTTGATTGTGATAACATAACCTTTTTCTTGTAATAGTCCAACACTTAATAAATTGCTTTTCAAATCAGGAACATATAACACATTGGATATTATTTCAACAAAACCATTCTTGGTCCTAATCTTAACATCATCATGTCCATTAACATTCACAGTAGAATTATCACCAAAGCTTATTTTAAAATGAAAATCTTCATTTAAATATGAAAATGAAGACTTACTTCCACACATATGGTTGTTGTAACCTATATCCATATACCAAACATCTGAGTTGGATTTTTCATTAGTTTGAACAACCATTAACAAGGTTTTTGCATCCTGATTTTCTAAAAAAATTGATTTTGCTCCCTTTGCTCCATCATTAAGCATCTTTGTATAACATTTTGAACGGTAATGACCAAACTTATGACATCTGAAGCACTCTATTTTTGATTTTTCAAGATGGTAATTATGATATCTACTTTTGTTTTGATCACCATTGGTGTTGGAATGACTACTGTTATTCCTAATGCCTCTACCTCCTCTTCCTCTACCTCTACCCCTTTCTCTAATTTTGGAGAAATGAGTAGAGATAGAGGTCTTTAATGCTTGCTCCTTTATGATGGAATTTCAGTTCATCTTTTGTTCATGAACTAGCAAAGTGTTTTGGAGTTCATTAAGAGAGAGAATATCAATATCTTTGGATTCTTTTATTGAATAGACCACATAATCAAATTTGGGTGACAAGGAACACGAAATTTTCTCTATAATTGTGACATCTTTCATCTTCTCACCATGAAATAACATCCTGTTGCTAATGTTCATGGTTTTGGCATAATAGTTGGTGACAGATTCACCATCATTTATTTGTAGAGTCTCAAAATCTCTTCTTAAGGCTTGAAGATGTGCACGCTTCACTCTAGAAGAGTCTTGATATTTTTTCTTCATAAAATCGCAAATATTCTTAGAACTATTTTTACAAAGAATAGTCTTCAAGATTGAACAATCAATAGCTTGGAACAAGTAATTTTTTTGCTTTGAAATCTTTCAACTTCATCGCTTCAATTTTTGTTATCTATGCATCAGATGCATCTACTCCACCTATTGATTTTGGAACACCTTCTAGAACAACTTTCCAATATTCCTTATATTTAAGAAAATTTTCCATCAACATGCTCCAATGATCATAGTGACCATCGAAGCGAGGGATTGCAGGTTGCACAAAATTGGGTCTAAAGTCATAAAAAAAATACAATTGTTGTTTTTTTTTTCTCTCCTTTTTTTAACTCTCATGTTTTTTCTCAACCAAATTCTGTTACTACTGATAACAATGACATGTATTTTAAAATAGAAAATGGGAAACAAGATATATGATGAAAAATACTATTATTTTTAATTCAATAAACTGATAACTTATTTATAGACTTACATCCAAGAGCTAAATAAGTTAACAAATAAAATATTAGAAAAAAAATGTGTTATTATACTAAACATGGACATATTTTGTTAAACATGATTACGTTCTGCTGAACATGTCATTAATAAACTCTTAAAAAGTAGAATTAACTTAAAACTATCATAATATAAACGCCTCCTTTTATGTTCAAGGATGCGTGGTTGACTTACCTGCATATAATTTTTTTCTTTTTGAGAAAGCCATTTTCTTTACCCATCGGTAAAGTTATCCTTTTATTAGACAAGTGAACTGCTGCATTCCTATCCCCTATTTTTTTTTTTTCTTTTGTTATTTGCCTCCCTGCCGATCTTAAGAATTTTATTCTTTTCACAATAATCTTTTCAATTTATTTGTATATTTTTTAACAATTAGTGCACTAAAGTCACATGTATAAAAGCAATTATTATTCTAAGATATTAATCATAATATTTGTTAAAATATTATAATTAATTTTAATTTGCTACAACAAATTATAATATGATAAATATTTATGTATATTATAATTTATTTAGTGTTAAACAAATAAAAAATAATTAAATCAATATATGATAATGTTATTTAAACATTTATTGGCACGTTAATATTTGCACATTGATTGTCATGTTTCAATATAATGTGGATGGTAAAACTATCTAAGAGATGAACAAATAAGTAATGAATCAAAACCTTTGAAAAGAGAAGTATGTAAGGAGATTTTAATTATAAAAATTAACATTCTTTTCTTAATGTATTGCTAGAATATAAAAACTAATTTTCCAATTTAGCTATTCAATAAGGTAAGTAAATCATTTAACTTATAAAATTAAAATCACAAAAAAATTATCATTTTCCATTATTAATATGCTTATTTTAATTGCCAAATTATTAGTATATTTTGGCTGAGTGAATTTTCCATGTCCCAATAATAATAAGTAACTTGTTTTCAAGTTTGTATCACTACCAAAAAAATTCTATATCTAAAATGGTAGAAATTCATCCGTATGAATCTAAATTTTCCTACATTTCTATCTCTATAAATTAAAAAGAGAAATGACAGTGTTATATTAATTAACATTTTTTTTTACCAACTAATGTAGGTTCATTCTCTGTTTATGACTAAAAGTAGTTTAGTATTATTATAACCATTATAATGTTTAAAGAAAAAAAAAGTTATAAAATAAATAAAAAAGACAAAACTTAATATAATAGAAATTTATTTATACTTATGTTATTATGCTGTTAATATTAAATTCCAGCAGTGCAAAGCACGGGTCACCAGCTAATTCATTCTTAATTACCAGTGGTCTATAGATACCAAAAGAAGAGTCACATTATTCAACAACTTCAAAAGGAGCTTCCATTAAATTTACAAACTGAACTCCCCTCAAGATTTCTTAAGCACACAGCAGTGTTGATGATATCATTTCTCCTCCTTAACATCAGTTAGCAAGTGGCCGAGACCATTTGTCAGAGCTGATCTTGAGGTTAAAGATGCTTTCAATATGCTAAAACCCTGCACCATAGCAACATTGTAAAATGAGTGACAGCAACATATCTGCTAGAAAAATCAGATTAGTGTAAAAAAAAAACCAAGGCAAAGCATCAAAAGTTATAGTTTTAAACTTTCTTACCTCCTTAATGCCAATGGTAACAACTTTTTCCTTCAGGTCATCAAGGGGTATGTTTAAACGGCTGAGTAAAGATAAACCCAAAATTGGAGACATGGGTGCCACAGCCAAGTCATCAGTAGCCATGAACATTGCTGGTCCCTTGGCATAGCCATTACCTTCAATACTTCCTTCAGATGACTTGGGATCTAGTAATACCAACCCCGTGTAACGTTCAAACTTATCATAATTCCCACGTTCATAATAATCAGTTTTATAGAACTGATTGCGAAAAATAAATTCTGTAAAATGATCAAACGGATAGCAACAATAATACTCCGCAGTCTGTTCAGAAATCGGTAACATTTCCTTGCCTATCTTTGATTGGAACTGTGGGGCAAGGCCAGGATCAATAAGCCTATTCTTCACTGCCTTTGATATCAAATATTTGTTTTCATTTAAATCAGCTACACTCTTGTACAACCCATCAACACTGCCCATAGAAGAATATCCTCCTAACATTCGCACCACTCCCCCCAAAGGTAAAGTCAGAAAACTTAAAAGAAAGTCTGCAAAATCTTCTTCACCTTCAGCAAACAATATCTTCCCATTTGATTTTCTCATAACTAGCTTCACTTTGATTTGGATAGTACTACTGTTTTCAACAACAGCAGGAGAAAAACTTGAGTTTTCATACAATGGTTTCTTTACTAAGAACAAATCCGTCAGAGTTGACTTGGACAATAAAGAACACTTAAGCAGATCCAGTACCTGTACAAAGCATGATCAATAAATAAAAATCACACTCAGTAGCTAGCTAGGAATTGATTAAGAAATAAATTAAAAAAGAAAACTTTGCAGGTGATATATGTATTGAGAAAGTAATAATAAACAACGAATTATTAACCTTTTTCTTGGTGATATTTACAGTCATTGTCTGTACTGAACTCAAGCATTTTACTCCACAACTCTGAAAGAAACCAAGACCTGTATCCATAGTGTTTGGAAGGACAACCAGATCATCTGTGACGATAAAAGTAGCACCACCGTTTACAAATCCTTCGTAGACTTTGTCATCTTTGACTAAAACTAAAGTTCTCATAATATCCCCACAGGAACATCTTACATTTGGGAAAGTGCTCAATTGGCAATACATGCAATCAAGACATTCCGTACACATGAAGTGCTTTGTGGGCTCAGTATTATCAATGTTAAGTTTCAGACTCCTACAATGATCTTCTGATGAGTTCCTTGGCCGCAATAGCATTTCTTTACATGAATCTGTCCACAGACACTCATTGTCAAGACTTGCCACACTTTCATACAGTGAACTTAGACAACCAACTTGAACTGGACCAACATCTGACTCCTTCTGCACAAGCCTAGCGATGGTTCCTAAAGGCATAGTTAAGAAGCTAAGGAGAACATCCACAAAGTCTTTTCCTGCCTCAGCAAACACGACTTTGTTGGTCTCTTTGTTTACCACAAGTTTCAACGAAACTTGCCCAAAGGCCCCATACATGGTAGCTACATCCACCAAGTCTTTTCCTGCCTCTGCAGATACAACATTGTTGCTCTCTTTGTTTTCCAGAAGTTTCAACGAAACTTGCTCAGACATGGTAGCAACAGCCAAGCTAGAAGCAACGTTGGAAAGTTTTTAAAACCTGAAACAAAGAAATTCTTTTGACAACAGCTCTAATTTTGAGTATAACAATACAAGGATGCAAAATGAGGAATGCAAATTCACTAGGTATAAACAAGGATCCCGCTAACAGTGACCACTGATTATAAATAAATAAAACTTTTCATTAAAAAATTAAATTGGACAGCACTAAAAATCATGAAGGAGCGTTACTCTCTTCAATCAAAATTTTTCGCTTCTAATTCCTGTATAGTATATTTGAGACTTAGTTAGCATTTATTTATATTGGAATATGTTTTGTTTGAAAAGTATGGTATTCAAAAGAGTGGTGCTTCACTCTGTTGAAATAATTGGCTCATATCCTATTTCGTGAAGCTGATGCAATAATGGGTTAAACAACTGGAAGAATCGAAACCCCAAAACAACCCATATGAAAGAATTGACCGTAAGTTGACAACCATAGGTACCCTTTTGAAATTAAGAACTAAAAATTAAAAAAAGGAAACAAATTTACTTTACCAATAGAGCAGATACCCGTTAACAATATACTTGAGGCAAGCAAAGAGAGTAACCATATACTGCAGTGGTGCCCTGTAGACGGCAGAGTGACAGAGCAAAGAGAACAAGCGTGATTTTGGATTTTGGTTAGAAATGTGTTGTTGTTTGTGAGCTAGACTAGACCATTAGCGTGTATCACGAAAAGAGACGGAACGAAAAGTTGACGCTTCTTTTTTCTTTCCACTGTTGAACCTTCTTTTCAATATTTTGTTTTTTCTTTCCATAGTTTGCTTAAATGTGAAGGATTGGAAAAAGAAGAGAACTATGGACCCATGACCAAATGCTTAGTCAGTTTTTGGAAAGAAAAGAAGATGGAAAGACTAATATAATAGCCTGTTGGTTTCTATTATCAAAAACAGTCTTTCAGTTTTCTAAAATTAAAAAAATTAAAAGAATTGTTTGAATGGTGAAAATTATTTCAACAGAGATAACTTAGTGAGGGGGTAGTTCTCAAAAACCACGACTGTCGTCCCTTAATTCTTTTGTCCTCACCTTCAAATTTGACGAGGCTATAGCAGGGCCAACTCCATACACATGCAAATTGCAGTGTCATCTGTTATCTCATGATAGTTAACATCTCAAGTTCTGAACTAATAGTTCATCTGTTAGTATGTTATCTACATACACACCGGCTATGAGACACTGGATTGAACATTATGAGAAAACATAACGTCAACAGTACCACTAGAATTTAACTGTGAAAGGCATAAAATTGTTTTGCAAAACAGTTTTTAAAATAAAAAACTAGAACAAATTTGATTTGAATAGTATTATTGTTTTCATCAACAGGGGGAGAAAAACTTGATTTTTACAGCAATGGTTTCTTTACTAAGAACAAATTTTAGTTCCTTGTTTTAATTTTTTATTTCAGTTTAATCTTCATATATTTAATTTTTTTTACTTTGATTCGTCTTTCTTTTACACCAAGTTAATCTTCTATAATTTTGTTATACTAGTTTTATCAACTTAGTGACATTTTTACGTTGATTTATTATACTAATTTTTTTAACTTGATGAGACGTTTTAATTTGTAAGAGATGTTGTGTAAGGAAAAATTAACACTTAGTGCAAAAACTAATAGAAATACTTTTAAGTGATTATAATCATTTTTTTTTTTAATTTAATAACCAATTTGAAACTAAAATTTAAGATGAGCGAACAAAATGCTACTTTAATCAATTAGTTAAAAATTAAAAATTAAAAATCCACAAGTGATACATGTATAAAGCAAGTAATAAATGAACCACCAATTATCAACCAATGTGGACCTGCAAATGATAAATAACCTTTTTCTTGGTGACATTCATAGTCATTTCCTGTACTGAATTCAAATATTTTACTCCACAATTCTGTAAGACATCTGTGACGATGAAAGTTGCAATATCATTTACAAATCCTTTGTACACTTTTTCACTTTTGACCAAAACTGACCAGCCCATAAGATTTCCACAGGGGCAACTTTCATTTTGGAAGGTGCTCAACATAACGCACTTCATGTTTGGATAAAGTTTGAATTAAACTTAAGTATATAAATTAAGTTTATAGCAATAGCTCAAGTTTTATTTATATAAAACTATGTTTTCAGAAAAAATTCAAATGTGCGAACGTATTTATGAGATTAGTTAAACATATAATAAAATTGAATTTATTTTCTAAATTGAGTTTAGAGCAGTCCAAAAGCAAATTCAAAGGTAGCATCATTCTTACACTTCAAGTTCCTAAATATGAAGTGTTTTTATTAGACTAAATTAATTCTTTTATCAATTTTTTTTAGTAATAATAATCAAGTTATTTTTGTCTTATGAGATAAACATTCATTCAATGTAACATCTCTCATATTTGATCAGGTGTCATTAAGTTAACCAAACTAGAATAGTAAATTAAAAGAAGAATCAATCTGATTTAATAGAATTTTAAGAGGTCAAATTAACTTGGTCTAAAAATCATTTTAAGAGGTTAAAATGAAAACTTT
>JAMLFT010010921.1:0-11473 GCA_026544285.1 Pachyrhizus erosus
TCCATATATTTTTAATTTCAATTCTCACATTTTTTTATCAGTAAATTTCCACCTTAATTTTTCACATTCATTTTTAATTTTCCTTTTAATCTCAACTTATTTTATTTTATCATTAACCTCCCATCTTTCACCTCTGGACAGGTTCTCCTTTCTTCTCCCACTCTTAGAACGAATTTTGTTTTTTCCTCGTTTACCTCCAATCTCTCTCTCCCCTCTTCACCTTTCTCTTTCACGACCAAGTCCTCATTTTTCTTCTTCTTCAATCTCTTGATTCTCCATTCTTAAATATACACAACATCTTCAAAGGGGAAAGGGGTTTGGGTAGTTATAGTGTGTATTAACTATTTATGATTCTTTACTTTGTTCAATCTTCGGATTCTTCTGATTTTCAAACAAGATTCTTGGAAAAAAGTCTTGTCTTGATTGAAATGACATTCGTGTAACGCCTGTTGCGACCACAACATCATTTTGTTACAATCATCATTTTGTTACAATGGTTTTCTGGGATTTTTAACCTCACTTTGATTTCATTTAGAAACACTATCTAATTGATAATTTAATTATACACAATTCTCATTCCTATTGCTATCAATATTAAATTTAAGAATAAAATATGTTTTTAATTTATAAATTATTTATATTTTTTTAGTCTTTTAACTAATATTTAACTAATTTTGTTCTTTTAATTATTTTATTATTTGATTATTTATTCTTGTTAACAAGTGTTGTGATTAAATGATAATATGATAATTTAATAGTTTAGGTTTAACATGGATATCCTGTCCAAACTATGCACTTGACAATATCAAGTTAATGTGGTTTGTCATATATTATTAAGGATTCAGTATAAATTCTCACTTTTTTATATGGGTATGGATTCAAATCTCTCTGACATTACTTTTCTCGCTTAGTAGACAATTCTTTACAAGCAAATTTCCTAATCACTAGAGACTAGTTGAGTAATTATAATTAAATATAATTATTTGTTGATCAAACGTGTACAATAATGTTTTAGGTGAATTTCTACTAACAACTTCAACATGTCATTCATATTTTGTCAAAGTTTTAAATTGAGATCCTAATTGTAGTTACTTAAGATTTTTATGATTGTAGATATTGCAAATTTTGTGTAATTTGAAATTTTTTTAGGAAATGTCAATATAAGTTACTCTAAAATCAATCATCACTTCCAAAATCATAGAAGACATATTATATGCATCATCTCATTATGAATAATATTCGTAATTCACCCATATTTATAAGTTTTATAAAATGTCTCATTGCTTTCAATCTTATGTTTTTCACCAGAATTCGTAGTCTTATGCCTCTATTGTATAGGTTTTAATTGTCTCTTACTAAGTCCACAGTCAATTGTGTATAAGGCTCTAATTCTTGTTACTTATTAAATCATTCCATTATTTCATTAATACTTTGTGTTTTCATTGTTGATTCACTATTTTCATAGTGAATTTCAAATTACTTAGGATATTTTTCAATTTCTCCAAATGCACTCTCTTTTAAGAGTCCATTTGTCTAAACGAGAATTCAAAACTCTCATTCTTTTCCAATCAAATTATTCATTAACACACTAAAATGAATATCCAACACATAATGTTTGAGAGTTACCCTACTGGTTTTCAAGGTCCAATTCAATAAATTAATAATAATAGTTAATAATAATAAAAATTTTCATCAACGTAATACACACATCATAATATGAGATAAGATTTCCTTATAAGGTGTGACTCTCATAACAAGTCAATAAAATTATTTACAACTACCAACAATTAATTTATCAAATAAAATCAATAATTTTGTCTACACCAAATATATTGCATCTAATAAATATGAAAAATAATGAAACCATATCCAAATATTATGAAACCTTATCCAAATATTATGAAACCTTATAGTATGTTTTCTTATCATATATAGTTATCACTAAAAATTTGTCACAATTTATTTCCACCATTTAATATGAATTCATATTTATTTTCAATTATGCATCATTCTCTATTTTTGGTGTTGACCAAAATTCTAAAAATATCTAACCATTTTTAATTGCTCTGAATTTTTATAAGACTTCTCAATTTTGTCTTGGGCTTATTATTTATTATTATTTTTAAATTTTAAGATACTAGTTGTTTAGAAATAAAGTACATGTCTATCTAAATTAAATAAATGCTACATGACCCTAAAAAATCATAATAAAATTCGTCATTGGTATACAGAGAGTACTAAGCTAAAAATAAATTTCTCCACTCATAATTTAAGTTGTAACTATTTTTTTACTAATACTTTCATTACAAAAAGAGTAAGTTGTAAATTCAATAACTTCTTTATTAAAAATAGTTACCCATCACATTTAATCATAATAAAAATCATGGATCATCCTTATACCCTAAATATCACTAAAATGGTTCTAGTTATCCAAATTTTCTTCCCAATAATTTTATAAACTTTATTTCATGTTTTAGACAGATTCAACATCTCACACACAAAAAAAAAAAGTTTACAAAATAGAAAATGCTGTTAAAAAATATAAAAAAAGTATTGTTAAAGAAAAGATGAATCATACCCCTAAAAATTTATGCTTTGATATTGTAGAATAATAATTAAGTTTTGTTATTTGTAATAGACAATTAATGTGTTTAACAATTTGTATGGTAGATCATATGTCTATCGTCTGTCCTTAGATGATTCTTTCATTTGTCTATATGTTTCATCTTATCATTTGTAGTTGTTACATAAATATAATTTTTTGTGGTGTAGAGAATGTTTCAAAAAATAAAAAAGATAATCAAAACGTATTTAAGAAGACACTTATTTCTCAAAAGTTGTACTCTAATGATTAACGTTAGTTTGGTCAGAAAAAAAATATTCAGAATTGACATATGATATCTGATAGGAGGTTACAAAAAAATAAACAAATTGTATTATCAATAGATTAGGTGAGTAGTTGGTAAAAAATAATTAATGCAACATTAAATGTTGATTTAGACTTCTCACCAGTAAAATGAAAATGGAAGATTATTGTGAGACAATGAATATTTGAAGAATGATGTCTATAAATAAAAGAAGAGTTTGAATGTGAAGAAAATACCTACTTCAAGAAAAAAAATTTCGTGTAATTCTCTATTTTCAAAAATTTTCTTTAAAATTTATCTTTGTAAAAAAAACTCTCAGTTGCTCGTGTTAGTTTATGATATCAATCTCTATTGAAGCCTCGTGAGGAAAACTTTGTGATGACATTATTTTCCAAACATATTGCAATTGATGCATTGTTTTTCTAGAAAGTGTATTTTATGTGTGGAAAGATTTGAAGGATCAATTCTCACAAGGAAATCTTATTAGGATCTAAAAGTTACAACAAGAAATTCACTCTCTCAAACAAGGAGTCTGTAGGTAATTGAAATTTATTTCAAGTTGAAATTTTTATAGGAAGAATTAGAAAGCTATATGCCAATGCCTGCTTGTGCCTATGTTGTGAGATGTTATTGTGTTGTTATGAGAAATACAAGATAATATCTTAGTTTGAATTATGCAATAAGATTCTTTACTGGGTCAAATGATAATTTTGTTGTTAGATCACAAGTTTTGTTAATGGATCCTTCGTCGAATATCAACAAAATTTTCTCCGTTGTTATACAACATGAAATACAAAATAATTCATCCATTAACGATGAATCTCGTGCCCTTGTTGTCAAGGTAGAGGAAGAGGATTTATTCAAGGTGTAGGGAACAGAAACTTCTATCAAATATGCAACTATTTTGGTAGGGCTGGGCATATAGTTGAAACATGTTATAGAAAGCATGTTTTCACACCTCATTTTCAGAGAAACTCAACTTTAGTTGCAAGGAATGACACTGCAGAAAATTTAGAAAACAAAGAAGACATGGTGAGTTAAGATTCAAGGTCCATGTTGCAGAGCCTTACCACTGAGCAATATGCAAGGCTCAGCAACTTACTTCAGGGCTCCAACATTTAGCAATCTACTGCCTCATCCAGGTAAATATTTGTTCTCAGGTTGGTCATTCATCTAATGAGAAATCTAATTCAGGTAACATTCTGACTTCTTCTCTTAGTACGAGACTAGGTACTGTGTTTGCTCACACCAAAGAGAAGTTCACAACTCCCACATTCATGATATGATGGCGACGTGAATCAATCCAATGCAGCTTATATATGTCATAAGAGAATTTTTCAGATATTAAAAGCACTTATAGCTAACTTCTAACAGTGTGTTTGATTTTGCAATGAGAATCATGAGAATTGTTTTTACCACTGGTCAAACTTAATTTTAGTAGAAATGTAGATGTTCAGTTCTTGTTAGGTAAAATTGATTTTTCTTCCAAATTTTAGTTTCAATATAAGTGATAAAAAGTAACTTTTGCATTAGACTGATGAGTCTGCCGACTGAAACTGGTGGTACCGAGAATGACCTTAGGCTTCCAATTGATGAAAATCTGCTTTCCCTGGTTAGTTTTTTAGATACCATCTTTGCATAATGTGGACTGATTCCTCTTGTTATGTTGAATATTTGAACATACCTGTGGTAAAGTATGATTTATGAACATTTGATATTGACATTATTTGTCTTGTGATTTTGTTAACTCATGTCCAATTAAACAAAACAATTAAATTGGCATGATCATGATCATCTGTTAAACTTTTATAATTTGCTCCATCTTCTACTGATTTCAATTTGTGGCAAGCAGAACAAGGATGGATTTTCTGAGGGCAAAGATCTGGTTGTGACTGTTATGTCTTCAATGGTGAGGAGCAGATTTATGCCCTTAAGGACATCGACTCCAAGTAATAGAGCCATGTCAATTGAATGCTGGAAAGCAGAAGTTGGAACTGAGATGTAGTCTTTAATTTTATTTTTCACTACTAAATCAGCCAAGGTTTCTATTATTCTTACAAGATGCTGTCAAAATTGTATGGCTTTATTTGGGAGTCCTTGACGTATATATTTTTTTGTAATGAATCAATACTAGAACCATAAACTGTTAAATGGTGTGAAGTTTTATTAGCCACTGGCCAATAATACTATTTACACACTTATCAGACCCCTTAACTTTTCTAATATAATTTTCTTCATTATGATGTTTCTTGATTGCATCTGAAATTTATGTTTTATTCAGGGGAAAGGAAAAATTTAATCCCTGAATTCTGCACTCATTGTTTCTTTTACTTCTCTTGGATTTTATAATCTTAAAATTGGCAAGATCATATACAAGTTCTTTCAATAGAGAGATGAGGCATAGATTAAAGTGCAAAGGGTCAACCACATCTTATAGTTGTTGCCTTTTTGGTTGTCTAGAAACAATATTTCATACCTGTTGACGGCAATAATAGGATTGCATTTCCACCATGAATATGTTAATTTGATTCTTCACATGATAATTTATCTGTAGATGAAGTGTGGCAATTTTTGTATGATTATGAGACGTTTTTATATTTTCTTTGATGGCTGTCCTATTTCTTGAATTAGAAAAATATGGAGAACAGGAAAGCAGGGAAAGCAGTTAGAAAGAAAATATGGAAATAATAAAAAAAGGAGGTTAGATGCAAAACAACAGAGTGTGTGATACCGAGTTTGACTATACAACGGATTGGTTGAGTGAAAGGAGAAAGGGGTAAGGAAGTTGGTGTTTGGCTCTGATTCTTGTGCTGCTCCATTCCCCCTCTCCGATTCTCAAAGCTCCAACTTCACTGATCAAAGATGCTTGCTCTTTCGAAGACTAATCACTAGCTGTTTTTCATCATTTAACTTCATTTTAGTTTTCCACTTGGAAAAAAAAACCTAGATATTGACCTGTAGGTTGTGTGACTTTGAAATAATTACATATGATATAATCTAGAGGAGGAGGATTCCTTGTTTTCTACCACATGATAAACAATAAAGACCTATTCAAGGAACTAAGCATTGCAAGCACATCAAAAGTTCAAGTTAGAAATGACAAGTACATTGTTATGAAAGGAAAAGGAACAATAGTAATTTCAACTTACTTAGGTACAAAGTTCATTTCTGATGTATTGTATGTTCTTAAAATTGATAAGAATTTGTTGAGTGTTGGACAACTAGTTGAAAAAAGTTATTAAGTGTTGTTCGAAAACAAAAGTTACACAATTAAAGATGCATACGACAAAAACATTTTCCAAGTAAAAATGATTGGGAAAAACTTTGTTTTAAATCTATTAGAAGAGGAGTAAATTGTCTTTTCAATAAAAGAGAATAAGATATTGTAATTGATAACAACAACTTATCTCAATAAATAAGAATGGTACTCAAAAAAATATTGTAATTCTCAAGTGAATGCTTTACCTATAGAAGTTGAGAACAACAACTTGCAATTGAGATGTTTAATTTCAATGTTTGGCACAAAAATGCAGAATGAGATTCCTAAATAGGTTAATAACAGTGGTATTATCACAATAAATAGGGATGTTACTCTCAAAAATATTGTAGCTCTTAAGTTAATGTTTGACCTATAGTAGTTGAGAAAAATAATTTGTAGTTGAGATGTATTATGTTTAGCTATAGGAAAAGTTTCTTACCTCAACCTCCTAGTGACAATTCCCAAAAGAAACAATGAACTAAGAAAATAGAGAGAAGCTAATAGACTTATGAGATATGATGGACACTATGCAGAACATGCCTAGATATTTTTTGTGCATACTTGGTATAATATGCAGAATTTGGAGAGATAGATTGTTTTAGTTAGTTTATATATTTCGTTAATTTTAATTTTGGTGAATTTGAAAGATAATTTAAAGAGATAATGTTACTTTATTAGTTTGTATGCTTTTTTCATTTTATCTTTAATGCTTAGTTACAAGTATTAATTGTACCAATAATTTAAGATGGAATTGTTTAATCTCATTTTTATTTGAAATAAATTAAACAGTCCCATTTTAATATGAGAAGCTTGTGTAGGACACGTGACAAGTGACATTGACCCCTTCTATTTGTTTTTCATTGAGGTATCGATACAATATTTTAAAGACACTATTTGACAAATTTTATTCACATGACATTAGAATATGGTACTCATATTCTTCTTTTCTTTTTCATCATTGTTTGCATCTTTTGTTTATTCATTTATTTTCTATTGATAGGTTATTTCACTTTTGCTTTGACTTCCAACCTTATGATTGTTTAAAATTTGATTTTCTACTTTCAAAGTCTTTTTCTTAGTGAAGGTAACTACTAACATCTATGTTAGTTCCTAACACATGGCATCCAAAAGCATGTTTTAGGTGTATCTTTACAAAATTAATTTTAGAATGAAATTATGTTGAAATCAGAATACTAAATACTTATTATTTAATTTAATAATTATCTTTTGTACAAACGGTGTTAAATTTTCATTTAAAATAAATTTGAAACAAAGAAGTGCTTTCTTTTATGAAAACCCATTTTGTCCTTTCCTTGATCCATTTCTCTTTCTAAGTTGGTAGATCCTAAATTTCCAATGTCCTTGCCCAATTCCTTATCCACGTAGAATCTTTGAACCTTTTTCCCACTCCAAACGTTGCTTCCACTCACTATTGCCATCCCTCGGTTAGCCTTAATCTCACATATCCTCAACCTACCTTAATTTGTTCTTTTCACGTCTATTTGCAAGCTACTTCCATAGATCTTGATGGTTGAGAACGCCAACTACTTCTGAAGAGGTAATTTGCTTAATAAGTGACGGGAACTTTTATGGATCTCGACAAGGATGTTTGTCACATCCTTTCTAGCATCAAAATACATCATCCTCTCCAATGTGGCCATTGCTAAGCCCTCATTGTGGAGTACATCACTACCATCAAGCTCAAGCATCAATTTTCCCAACTTTCATTTTGCTGTTTTTTCTTTACATTATGTTGTTTTTTATTTTAGTATACGAGTTTTGGTTTATGGATGATTTGTGTTTGTTTTCCATTTTGTTGATTCTATATTCCTTGATTTGATTGAATTTCAATTGATTCAAGAATCACATTATTGACAATTTTCAAATAAAGTTTGTACAATAACTTTTTTTAACTTTGATATAGGTAATGATGAAATTTAGATGAAAACTCTTGTAAACAACCAAGATTCTCAAGGTTGGATGCCCATTTGAGTATGACTCAAATGCTTTTGTTCATTTTGGTAATAGGATTTGGTGCTAGAATTTTTTTTCTCAACGTGACTAGTTTTAATGAAAAAAGGGGCGTTTTAGAGAAAAAATTCATTAAAGGTCATGTACCACTTACATGTCACAATCCATTTAAGTCAGATTGATAATGTAACATGTCTTGAACAATTAAGGAGTTTTAACAAACAAAAAAAAGATGAGTATAATAAGTAAAACTATTGTTAGGGTCCACGTAGTTTACTCTAGACTTTAAAAAAAGAAAAAAAAAAGTTACAGTAAAATAAGCAAAGTACTTTTTATCTTCTACTAATCATTCCTCATTCTATAATCATAAGATTTTCTTTGATGAGGTAGAAGCACACCATACACCACTATACAACGATAACTTTAAACCTATCAACATCTTTCAAAATAACTATGTCCTCAATCTTCATAAGAATTTTTCTGCCTTTCTGGCATATTTATAATCAAGTGCAAAGAGAAAGCATCAGTGAATGAACTTGTCAACATGTGAACTTACCTGAAGTTCAGAGATCAAGTGTAAAACCATCATATGCAACAACTTTGCAATTGCATTTTAGATTATGAAACAATATATTGTTGAAATAATACAACACTTGTATGTCCAAACAACCATGACAAAATCTAGAATCATAAACAACTACAATTACCAGTGCAAAACCCAAAACAAAATATTAAAACAAGCAAAAAGATTGTTATCATTGTAAAATCTAACACATAATCAGACAAGAAGCAAACACAAACACTGAAAATCTATGACGCAACCAATTGACAATGTTAATAACAACTCTAATGTACTAACAAGAAAAGGAAGAAACCATCACTAAACTAAATGGTTTTCTTATACTTGAATCTCTTTTGAAATTGTAAATAATTCATAGGAAATGGATTGATTGCTGAACAAAATAATGGTTTCTATTGGGGTTAGAATTAAAGAGATGGGGAATTCGTTGGTGCATGAGAGGGTAAGTGGTATCTACAAACTCAATCCCACTTCTCCTCCTGGTCCCGCCACGCCCTCTGTGGCCTCGCCCGCAATCACCAAACCCGCCACGGTCTCTGCTGATATGTGTGGGGTTTATGGTGTTCGTGTTGATATATATTTATTTCTTGTCTGTATAGGGTTTGGGCGATTTGATTGAGTTGGTTGTAGTTTAAAGAGTTAAATAAGTAGATATAGGGGAAACATCTTAAAATTCCCAACGATGGATGGACTTGCTTTGAAACTCTCTCGCGCATTCCCACCTCCATTGTTGTTGCGTTCGGTTAACAACAATATCCCCTTTGCATTTGTCGATTGGTGGTAGGGTTCTCTTTCTGACGAATTGAATTCCCTCAATATGAATGGGAATATCATCAGCCTACAAGGAAAGAGAGTGCAAGAAATATAAGTTTAAAAACGACAATTCAATGCAATTTTCATTTAATATTATAATTAAAAGGATATGATAACGTCTAAGTTTTAGACAATATCAATTATGTAAGTATAAGTGTTTAATCAATACATAAAATATGTTACTTGTTAAATTATAAATATTATAGAAATATTTTTTTTTAATTTTAATTCAGATTTTTTTAAAATATTTTGTTTAACTCATTTTGTTCAATAAGTAATATTTATTATTTACAATTCTTGTTATATATATATATATATATTTTCTTTTTATGAAAATAAAAGTTGAAATCCTTATATAGATAGATAAATAAAAAAACTAATCAATATAATTTTTATAAAAACAATTATATACTAGAAAATGTGTTCATATGATCCAGAGACAATGTTAAGTTTCATGCGTATTATTGTCATATTATGCCACATAATACAACGTAACCATTAAGGAGATCTCTCAGAAGAATTTTTCTATGGATCTTCCTTAGGATCCTCTTTGGAATCATCTTCCTATTCCTCATTAGAATCAACCTTGATCAACATCTCTAGTTCTTCCTCCTCTTTAGTATCTTCATCCACAAGTCCTTCTCTCATGGCACCATCAATCTCCCACTAGTCCCAAAACAAGATAGACACAACACTAATAATGAATTAATTAAATTCGTTGGAAGCATCCAACATGCAAAAATCGTGTGTGTAGGTCTATTTGCTACTTTAACATCGGGTGGCATGAATCCTCCAAAAGATGAAAAAATGTTAGACACTGTCAAATCATTCCTAAAATACGAGGTGTAGGCTAACTGAATCAAACATGCATGTCGAAGGTTAGCAGCTTGATCAACGATTCTCTTCTTGGTGTTATGTGAATCCTTAGTTTTCCCGTTAAAAGGATCATCCTCAAAGAGTTCATCATGGATCCACTCGCTATCATACAACATTACTCAAAGTTTGAATGTTGACCTCCGAATTGACATCTCTGTTTAAAAAATAATAATAATTTGCATAGACGAGTCTTCTTCCTCATCTAGACTAACAAACAAGGCTATTATATCGCAAACACAAACATTATCGTCTTAGGCAGTACTCTTACAAATCACACACATGTTTCAAATATAAAATGTTAATTTATACTTTAACTCATATGAAATTGTTGTAACTAGAACACCCCAAAAATTAGTAATCTTACTTTAACGTTAAGTTGGATGATTTATTAGGATTCACCTTCACCTCAATACTCAAATACGGTTCTTACCAATTGAAATTATGTCACTTCGGTTGGGTTTGTCAAGTCAACTTAATGTGAAATTCCTCAAAACTTGGCGCCAACCATCCCCAAGATTTGTCAATCTGTGATCTAATTAATCAAGTATTAGTCTATCCTATCATCTTTAAGGTTATAAGGACAATTTCCTCTTAAACCCTCGTTTAGTTTTGTTTACTATGAGTTTTAATTTTGTTGGGGGCAGGGTTGACTATCCAACAATGAAAATTAGAATATGGTTAAGTCTACAGATACATTGTCATAAGCTGTATGGATACCAAAGTAGTTGGTGGAATTTAAGCCTTTGAAATATTGTCTTAACTTGTTATTTTCACGTGTAGAGGGGTGACAACTTGCTGCATTTATGAAACTAAAATGTAATGTAGAAAAAAATAGGCTCAAAACTAATATGTAATGAATGCTATTATTATGAAATGTAAATTGTAAAATATGAAGATGAAGAAAACAGCTGCATTGGAGACGACCAAAGAGGAAACTCAAGGGTGACATTTTCTAACCAGTATTATGATCACAAGATCGAGGAGAAATGTGAACAAGGTGCCACATGGAAAACTTATTATGGCACGTTACCATTTGCAAAAATGTGACGAACACAATGACTAGACTGCTTTTCTGCAAACTGATTCATTCAATGTATCTGGTGCATA
>JAMLFT010010922.1:0-11473 GCA_026544285.1 Pachyrhizus erosus
AATATTTTTAATTTTTTAATATATAAACATCTTTTATTTTTTAATTATTATTTTAACTTTTTAATAAAGAATGTTAATATAATATTTTTTAGATATTTAAAATGCATGAAAGTAATATTTTTAAATCTTAAAAGAGATTAGTATAAAAAAATAAAAGAGGATATTAAATGTAAGTTTGTCTTTTATTTATTTATAAAACTATATGTAATAATATGATATAATAAAATAGAATTTTGTTTGTAACTGACAAATTTCGAATTTCTTTTTATTTCTTCGTAATTCGTCCACTCCTGGCTTCGTCTGTCTCTCTCTTTCTCACAGCGGCAACAGACAAAGCTAACTCCCGACCTCTCTCACTATTCCAACGAACAAACAAACACCTCTTTCTATCTTCTTCTGCTTCTCTCTCTAGGGTTTGGAGTTTCCACACCAACACTCCGTCACGAGGGAGAAGCGTTTTGCGCCAGAATTTCAGTAGGGTTTTGGCTCTTCATGCCACTTCCATTCACCGCGTAACAGAGCGACGCCGTTCATTCATTGTAATCGGCCGAGTTTTGGTTTTCAGTCTCGCGCCAACCAGGGATTGTTCTTTCGTGGTCTGAATTTTCGTTTCACGCAGGGAACTCGTCGTGGTTTTCCTTTGCTTGCTGAGGTGCGTTGCGTTTGCTACTCTTCTACGCTCTTGTTCAATTTTGCGAGTTCTTGTGCTTCGGTAGAGAATGTTGAGTTGAATTTTGCCAGCTTTGGTTGAAACTGTGATGCTACTCAGAGTTGGGAGGATATGATAGAGTGAGAGTGAGAGAGAAAGAAGCAGAGTATTTATTTAATTATTTACGTTTAAAAAATTGGGTCTTTGGTTAACTTAGCTGGAGGGAAAAAAATAAAAATTATCTGTTTTTTTTTTTTTTTTTTTGCTGGGTTCTTAGAGAATTTGATAATTATGATGCTTGACAAGGATTTTGAAATTGGCTTGCTACCGTGACTTTGGACGCAACGTAAAGGATTTTGGAGTAACTGTGATCAATATTGTAGTTGTGTTGGCCGCATTTGTCTGTAATTTCCTGCAACATCAAGTATATGAAGAAACTGTAACTGCAATTTAAAACCTTGATGTTTGAACAAGAAGCTAGTAGAAATTTTTCCTTTCATTTGTTTTTAAGAAATCTTGTTGAGACATGCTGGCATAATACTAGGATTGCTGTTTTAATGGTGATGCAGGCAGGAGGCTTATAGGTAGGCACTAACATATGTAGATAGTTGTGGATTATTTGAATTGTACTGTGGCAGGCGAATGCTGCTTGGCTCTGCATAATGATAGTTGCTATGGATTTGAATGCCTCGCCTGTGCCGGAGGATGATGAAGATGATTTTGGGGGCCAGGTCGAAGAGTACCATGCATCAGAAGAGCACGTGGAAACTGCAGTTGATATTGCTCACCGGGTATCCTTTCCTCTATTATGTTTTTTTTCGACTTGATTATGTCACGGTGGTCTAAGTTGACTTTGATTCATGGTGCCGTGGACCACTGTGTTGGTAGTTTCTTATTTATTGCCATAGTTCATTTGAAGTTATTCCCATATAGGATTTTTGTCGGGTTTCGATGAGACTTGAGACTTTTACTATCATTTGACAGGTCATTTTAGTGTTAAATTGACTTGACTATACTATTTGGTTACATGAAGAATTATATTTTTTCTGTGAATCTGGATACTAAATTTTATTATTGGTGTTGCTGGATAGAAATTGTAAAATTGGATGCTACCATCCCTTGGCATGGAACAAGATCAACTTATACAATTTATAATTTTTCTAAAGAGCTGTTGGGAACTTGTGAAAGGAATTAAATCATGTATCCTTCAATCATAGTAGTAAATAGTGCAGCATAATAGCTGCTTTTTGTGTGCTATAGCGGCACTACCATGGCAGAGGCTTCAAAAACCCATTTTTACCCATGGAACGTTTCTTATTGGTAAAAGATTCCACAAAAGGTACTTCTGTTTTGACCTCTATTTCTTCACACCTTGAAGTACTACTTTTTATGCCATGTTCCACTATTGTTAAATAGTGACTGTAGGGGCGCTAGAGCATTATTGTGTTGTAGAATTCCTCGTATAGCAGGTGCTATGGGTGTTGTGGTTGCAGTATGCACCTGCATTTTTTTTTTGTCTCTGGCGAGTCTCCAGCCAATTGAATTTTTTAGTTAATATTTTGCTAATTTTTATGCATTTTATTTTTAATTTCATACAGCTTCATTTTTTATACATGTATAATTGATACATATCATATATTTAAACTGCTATGCAACTTTTGCTATTTGTCCACAATGCTATCTGCTATATGATATAGTAGATTATTGGCTTTCTGCTATTTTCCATAACCCACAAAAACTGCTGTGTTCTGTTCTTTTTTCTTCCTTTAGATTTCCCAGTTCACATTTTGGTAATTTTCTTAACTAATTTGATATGTCCTTTTTCTGTTGATTTTACCATCATCCTTCATTTTTTGACTTGACTACTTTGCCGTTATTGCTCCTAGATTGATGGTGATTGTGTGTGTAAATTGTGACTTATTATTTATCATGCATTTCTTTAATTTTGGTTTTGTTTTTGTTTTAATATTTATATGTGTAGGATAACTTATTTTGTTTGTATTCTTATAATATTTAAATTAGTGGTCATTCCTCTTCCTGCTAGTGTTTTCAAAATTAGCTGCTATGCACTGGTATCTGAGATTTATAACTATGCCTGCAATCAAAATCAACTAAACTGATTCTATAGCAGCATTAGTAGATGTTTATAGTTATTAGATTCTTGAGATTTGATGTGATTTGGCTACCTATCAATTCTTATCTTAAGATGAATCTCAAATGGCATTGTATATTAAGATACATGAATGGATCTGTGCTATTTTGTATCATTGATACAATTCACATGGTTTAACAATTTGTTAATTTTTATTTATTTTTAGTTTAAAATTATTACATTGAACACTATATATCGTCTATATGATATATTTGAAGATATTTTTAATTTTCTTTGAATCTTACAATTCAATACAAATTATGATTCATGATTTCAAAATTAGCTTCACAATTCACAATTTGAATCTTGATTTGATAACCTTTCAAATTACCTTTTGTTTTTTTGCCTGAAAGTTGGTATTCCCATGCAAATCTATACACTTGCTCATGTGCTGCAGTCCAATTTGGTGCTGCCTTGAGACTTCAGAGCATAAGCTTGATAGAAGTTGAGCATGTATTTGACTTTATTGGAATTCAATAAAATGGAACATACTATCTAAGTCAATGAAATTATGAGCTAATCCTTTTGAAGATGCTTAGATACTGTTTTGCATTTGAATGGTCTAGGATTTTGTAGAAGTTCATCCTTAACTACTAAGAATCTTTATCTTTCCCCCCTCTGCCTGTCCTCTTCTTTCTTCCCACTTCCTCATACAGGTACAGATAGAAAGCATTAAAATAAAGAGAAAAATTTACATCCTGAAATTGGGTTTTTGCTACCTTAATTTTTTTACAAGATTTTTTTAGCCTTGCAATCATATCTTTGCCACATTTTCATCTGACTCTATGGGTTTAATAAGTAATCAAATTTTAGATTTAAATATCTCTTCTTTGACACAATTACTGAATTCCTGCTTCTTTTTAGGAACGTGAAGAAAGAAAGAGAAGGTTGAAAAGAGAACATTCATATGACAAACCTGTGCAAGTATCACAGTCACCTGGACATGATCAGCTATTTCATACTAAACTCCTCAAATCATATGATAGAAGTAAGCTTCCTCCAGGTAAGGATTTCTTTCCCTCGTCAACTTGCACTTGTGCTAGTGGTAACTGGTAATTAATAATGGTATTTCATTTGAACAATATTTTCAAATAATGCTATTGTTTGCAGAATTGGGAAATTCAGATAGCTCTTAGTACTATTCCATTTCTATACTTATGTTGGACTATTCTGTAGAATATTATATTACATGTCACATCTATTTTTGCTTAATTTACTCTAAAATTTGTTTCATGGTAACTAAAATTTAGCATGCTAATTTGTTAAAGTTACAAGCAGCCTGTGTTCCTATGGTACTGAGAGGAGGTTCTGTGATACAACAAAATGAAAAATACATTATATTAGAGCATTTTCTCTTTATGAAATGCTGTTAGATTGCTATTTTTTTCTTCAACTATTTGATATATTCACAATATACTTCATGTCATGGATTAAGATGATTGTAAAGTAAAAATATATTGTATTACTCCTGTCATTTTATTATTTACATGCAGGTTGGTTGGATTGCCCTTCATTTGGCCAGGAAATTTATTGCATGATACCATCCAAGGTTCCACTTGGTGAATCATTCAATGACTACATCATTCCTGGTAAAAGATACTCATTTAAACAAGTGATACATCAACAGAGAGTTTTAGGGAGAAAGGTAAGTAGACTTTATTCAAAATGTTTAACATTTCATATTACTTTAATCTGTTTCCTCTTCCTTTTCATTTAATTTTAAGTGCAAGAGTGATCTAAATGAAAGGAGTTTCTAGGTTCTCAGAAAACAAGATAAAAGAGAATGATGCAATTTATTTATTTGTTTTTTAATAACTTTTCTAATTCTCCTTGGCAGCACGGTATATATTGTATCTATGGTTTGCTTCAGTTTTTACTATCTTTTTTACAGTCTATTACTCTATTGTGTTGCCTTGCAGCTTGGTTTGGTAATTGATTTGACAAATACATCTCGATACTATCCGGTAGCAGATCTAAAGAAAGAGGGTATCAAGCATGCTAAGGTTTGTAGTGCACCTTTACTCACCAACTAATTTGTTTAATTGTGTCTTTAAAACTGTCACTCCTCTTTCTTGTTCTTACATTTGAAGATCATTGTTGTGATTTAGATTCAATGCAAGGGCCGCGATTCTGTACCTGATAATTTATCTGTTAATCATTTTGTCTATGAGGTTTGTTTCTTTCTTAATTGTATTGTTGTAATCTTCCTGAGTTATTTTTAAGAATGTGGCATCTATTTCTTTTTTCTGGGTATGCTAGCTTGTTATTCTTTATATGATTAAGCATATACTGATATACATTACCTCATCAACATGCTGCATAAATGAGGATTTGTGATACCTTCAAAACTGTTTGATGTATTGATTTCATATTTTCTTTTACAACTTTCTTAACATTTTCTGTAGATTGTTATATACTTTCAAATTTCTTTGTTATACCATCTGCACTTTTTTTTTTCCTTCTAAATTATCATTATGTTATTATTATCTAATTAATAATTATTTGGTTAATATTATAATCTTATTAAACTTTAACATCATTTTATATTTTTATGCTCACTTGTGATGTGATTTTTGGCTGCTTATCTTGTCTGTTTGTTTTGAAATTAAAAAAAATATATCATGAATGCTTTGTCCTTTCTGGAGAGGAAAAATAGATGCTTTCTGTTAGAGCAACATCATTTTGGTCACAAGTTTTTAACTATATGATTTTCAACTCCAGGTTACGCAATTTCTATTACGCCAAAAACACTCGAGGAAATATATACTTGTTCATTGTACACATGGTCATAATCGTACAGGATACATGATCATCCATTATCTGATGCGCACCATGTCAATGTCTGTTACTCAGGTCCGTGTTGGAGTTACCATATGATTTGATATCTCTGTTAATGATGTGATTTAAGTCAAGTATTTATACTTTTGATTTGATTATTCTGCAGGCAATAAAAATATTTTCTGATGCACGCCCTCCAGGAATTTATAAACCTGATTACATTGATGCGTTGTATGCATTTTATCATGAAAAAAAGCCTGAAATGATAGTTTGTCCTCCTACCCCTGAGTGGAAGAGAACTCCTGAGCTTGTTGATCTCAATGGTGAAGCAGTGCCAGATGATGACGATGACGATGACGATGACGACGGAGTACCAGACTCTCCTTTGCATGTATGGATAATATATAAAGTGAATTCTGATATTTTGGCATTTATTGATATCTCTTACTATATGAATAGGTTGTTGATCTTCTGTTGTGTTTTGATGTTAGTCCCTTTTTTTTTTATCAGCAAATGTTAGTTGTTAAATTGTTAGTTTTTGTTAGTGAAAGAGATTTGACCCCACGACCTCTCCCTCCTCCTGCCATCCTTCAATCCACCAAACCAACCTTATAACTCCTTTTCATGTTAGTCTTGTATCCTGTTTCTTACTAATTCTCCTAATAAGGATAGGTTTCTTCTTGAGAAGCTCATTTATAAATGTGAAACTCCTTTGAGATCAAGGCCTGGTTAGCAATATCTAGTTTTGATTCAAATGGGGTGGAGCTAGGGATTTCTCCTGGGGGAAAACTAAAGAAAGAAAAAAAAAGTGGTTTTGGGGACCAACTTGAAGATTTTCTTTTGAAGAAAAAGTAAAAATACGACTTCCAATTTATTTATTTTTTGGGCAGGGTGGTATTTACTGCACTGCAGTGGTATGATTGTTCATACATTGTAGACTGGTTAAGCTCCTTTGAAATAAGTTATCTAATGTGTTGGAAGCTTGTTGGTTGTCCCCTTCACTTTTAGGCAGCAGTTTCTGTTGGTTTGTTTTTAAAGATTTTGGAATCAAGGGCTAACATTTGGTGGCAGTGCTAGTTTTTGTTGTTCTTTGATGTACTTGATTTTAGTAGAATGGAGTTGAGCTTCTACCTTAGTTTGCCTTTGCAGCATCTCATTCTCGCTGGTGTTTTGTTCATGGCCATTCTGAGGAATTTTCCTGTTCTATTGCAGAGAGATGAACAGCTTTGTTACTTTCTTGACTTCTTTATTTTCGTCCATGTTCTCTTCTTTGTATTGAGGACTATGTTAACCTCCTTTTATTTGTACTTTCTTCTTTTCTGTCTAATAGATTCTTTTTGATAAAAATAGGCTGTGGAAAAATTTTGGGATTTTGGAATAAGTCATTTGCCACTATTTTCCCACCCTTTTCATCTTTTCCTTATGTTCATTTTCACTCTTATCAAATGAACTATAACTGTTGAAGGTACATACATCATAGAAGACAATGTACATTTTTCTTGATGTTTGTCAATAAGACATTTACTGTGAAACCTTTTTTTTTTTTTAATATGGTCTGTCTCAAACACTATATATGCTACCTCATTTGATTCTTGAACCAAGTTGTTGATTAGTTTTTATTCATTAGATGCTTTTGTCTATAGCTAATTAAATCTTGATATTTTTCCTATTCTCTCAGGAGAATCGGGAGACTGACACAACAATGACAAATGATGATGTTTTGGGAGATGAGATACCCAATGATCAGCAAGATGCATTTCGTCAATTCTGCTTTCAAACACTCAGACTAGGTGTTGGGGTAAGCCTTGTAAATGGTTGCTTTCCATGTGGGAGTTTATTATTTTGGTTCCCATTGTTTTGACAAATCAGTGATATAATTAGGATATTTTTAATTTATTCAATTACACTGCTATGAAGAAATTGGTGGGCATGCATTCTGCTAGTTGTTGCTCTATTCTTCAGTATTTGGTGTTTGTCACATTCTCGGGCTATTGTGTTGTTATTTTGTATGCTTAGACATGCCCAAGATTGTCAAATTGTGATGCTATGTAGAATTGGAGGGGGTGAGAAGCATGTAAATTGTGAGATGGTAAGAAGGATTGTAAGATCCTGCTAAAATGCAAAATTATACTTAACACATTCTGTATACAATAACAGATAAGAAAATTAACCATTAAATCACAACCAACATTTAAACTTGAATTTATGCATAAGATTGTCCAAATACAACTCCAAATATGAAAGATAAACTAAAACAGCAAGTGAATATGAACCATGTCACACAACAGCTTAAAGCCATTTTTTCAGACAGCAAATCAACCAACCATCTGACAGAAAATGAGAGAACACCGAAGTGGCACGATAGAGAATAGGGGACCTAGTCAAATAACAGAGAAGACCCAAGTTGCACCACACAGCCAAGAACCAAGTCTACTAAACAGAGGAGAACTTCACAACCTAGGAGCAGGAAAAAGAACCACAACACAGATCAGCCTTGTGGGAAAAGAACCACAACAGAGAAGCACAAACTAACCCTGAGAGAAAACCCAAAATGCAGTTTGGGAGAAGAGAGGTCTGGTCTGAGTTGGGGGAGAGGGAAAGTGAGAGTTATGTGAAGAAGGATTTTAGGTCCAAAAAATTGCTTTTTCCCCCTGAAGCAGGTCATATGACCTGGACCCATCAAACACTATGAACCCATTTTGGACAAGATCAATGATCCCATGTTTCAGCAAGCAAAATTAATGTCCCTACTCCAGTCCTGTGGAGATTCAAACATGCTCCATCCCCAAAACTCATAGGATCATAGAATTCTATGACTAAAACACATGAGGTTGACAACCTTGGACATGCCAGTATTATATGTTTGCAAAATGTTATGTTATTCTTGAAGTATCTATCATTGTAGAAGTTTTGCTACTTCTTTGTTAAAAAATGTTATTTTGACCCAGAATATTGTGATTTCTGGTTGCTTCACTTGGAACCTCTTTCACCATGCTGTGAAATCAATAAGACCTTTTTTAATTTACAAAGGTTGCATTATATTTTTTAAGGCACTTGGCCAAAAATGCTTGCAGGTGAGAAATGGATGTAAACAATCCAGTTATGAAGCAAAAATCGGTGCTTCTGAGGAAGCAAAATCACTTGCATAAAAAAACCATTTGTAGACCAAATTATTTCTTTCTATTTTCTAATATGTTTTCTTTATAGTTTCTTGAATAAACTAATTTTCAAAAATGCAAAGTTTCACAGTTGGGTCAAACAGACACTGTCTTTTATTAAATGCTCATTTTGTATTTGTTATCCTAGTCAAGCTTGGATTGACATGTTTTTTTAATAATTTGTGAAATATTCTATAAAGCTCCTTATATTTTCTATATACAACTTTTATTCTGTAATTTTTTTTCCCATTGGTTTAACATTATTAAGTTTTCCTTGTTCACGAAATAAATCAGATTCCTATATTCTTGTTGAATTCTGTGTTCTATTATGCTTCATATTATGTTTATCTCAGTTGCTGGTAACATGATTTTACTTCCACTATTACTTTTTATGGTTTGGCTTTCCCTGCTTAATGTAACTCTGATGTTTGTTATATATTTCCGGCTGACTATTTCTTATGGTGCAGACCAGAGGGCACATGCAATTTCCAGGGTCACACCCAGTTTCTTTAAACAGGTCCAACTTATCTGTGCCAATAATGCACTATATTGTGATATCTTATAATAACCAAGCAGTAATAGGCTGCTAGTTCTTTGCTACTATAAGTTCATTTGCCATGCTTTTATGCCTTAACCAATTATATGATTATGTTGATGGGTTAGCACTGGGTTTCTTTCTTATGTGCATTTCTGTTCTTTGCATTTAATGTCTGATAATGAGTCATGCTTCTTGTTCCCTCATGAGGTCCAATTAAAGCAATCAGTCAGCTCATCTAGACATCACTCCTCAGACTTAGTTGGGCTTGCCCTAGATTTACCCAGAATTGAATTTCCATAAGTCAGATATCCTTAAGAAATTAATTAACACAAAAAATTGAAGTGACAGGACCTGGGACATGCCCAAGATTCAGCAAAAATGCCAAATAAGGAAAAGTATGCTGATCTTTAATTTGTAATCACTAACTAGTCTTACATCCCCCATCTTAATTGCAAAAGGTAAGTGAGTATTTGACTATATACCTCCAGTCAGTCCATATTCAACCTGAAAATTTAAATCTTTATACTTATATGACCTCCTCTATGTTTGCATGCATTTCTTCATAGCTAGAGTTAGAAACTAATGCTCCAGTGGCCAGATCTGTCAAGGGGAAATCTGATTTTAATGTTCTGTACTTTGGATATGTTGCCATTTAAGAATATACTGTTTGCTACTTTAATGTTTTATGCTTGCCTTCTTTTGGGGTTGGGAGGAAGCCATTATTTATATAGTTATATATGTAAAATCTTTAGACGAATCAAATTATGCTTAGGAGGGAATTTGGAGAGTTCATAGAGTTGTGGGCGTAGCAACAAACCCTTGTTTCTTTGTCTGAATTATGTCAATTAGTGACTTTTTTGTGTAGTTTATCAAAATATAAATGCTTCCAAAGTTGTCATTTTTTCATACACTTCATAGTTTTGTGATTATAGTTATTATCTTTATTGAATGCAGGAGTTATTTTCAAGACAAAGTTCTTTATTGATTTGTCGTTTTAACTGTATATGTTAAATTTTAAATTTGATTGCTTGGTCTACAGGGAGAATTTACAACTGTTAAGACAGCGTTATTATTATGCAACATGGAAAGCTGATGGAACAAGATATATGATGCTAATAACTATGGATGGATGTTACTTAATTGATAGAAGCTTCAATTTTCGAAGGGTCCAAATGAGGTTTCCTTGCAGGATTACAAATGATGTATGTGTGCTAATTTATAGTGGAAGTTTTTGATATTTTTGTTAAGCTGTTTTATTTTAAATTAACAGTGCACAAACTGATATGTTTTTGTTCTTGGCTTCCAAGGGCGTGGCTGAGAAGACACATCATTTCACATTACTTGATGGGGAGATGATTATTGATACATTGCCTGATTCAAAAAAGCAGGAAAGGAGATACCTCATATATGATCTGATGGCAGTCAATGGAGTATCAGTAATAGAGGTTCGATTTATTTGTAGTTGCACAACATAATGCTGGATGCTATTACTTTGGTTTTACTAATATGTTTTCATTCTTTGTGGACTTTGGGAACAGGAAATCACTTGTGCTTGCCTTTTGCTGTTATTTATTTGCATGGTTGAAAAATACTCAAATTATAATGCAACTCAACTTTCAAGTTCTTGTGGTTAACTAAGCAAATGCTATCCTACTGTTTACTGAGAGCACTCTGACACTTTTTTTTAGGTTCATAATATGGCAGTTGTTTCTTTTGATTTAGTTTATTTTCTATGAAGAGCAAAATGGCAACAGTTTCTATATTGATTTCAAGATTCATATACTTTTTGTTAGGAAACTGAACAGTTTCTCTAGAGAATTATTCTAAAGATGAAAAGAATAGAAGAAAGATATGCACAAGTAGATACGTGTTATTACTGAATAGGAATTTGATAAGAACCTTGGGAGAACCACACCACAAAACTTTTGTGGTATGATTCTCCCAAGATTCTTATCAATTGGTGTTAGAGTCATCCACCATGTTTCTCAATTGCAATTGAGAAGCGTGGGTAGTGACGCCGACATTGCAGTGTTCGCCTGGGACTAGTTAAAGTCCGTGTGGGTGCCAGGGCTGTGGAGCGTGGTGGGATGTTAGGATCCAATTGCAAGGTATGGGACTTGAATCCCACATCAGAAGTATGGGATTCCAATGTGGGGTTTATAAGGCCTTGGGCTCTCCAACTACAATAGCTAGCTTTT